>CM059190.1:95127196-95197971 GCA_030323885.1 Branchipolynoe longqiensis | reverse complement strand
GAGTGGGATACCAGGTCATGGTGTTGGGGGCCTGGTTTCCCAGTGGGACAGCATATAAAGTCGTCATGAGTGTGCACTGCCACAAGTCTGTACCCGTCCTGATATGACCTATAATGTTGCTAGGACGTAAAACATTCCAAGTATCCACGGTCACATAAGAACGGGATTCAAACCAACCAATTGTTATCATATACATCCTGATTCCATGACATTTTGCTTAACAATAATCAGTAAAAAAAGAAAAAGAAAAAATTTAATTGCGGAAATCCGCTAAATTGCGGAGATCTTTCATCGCTATGGATATCACTGGTGGGTGACGGGTCGGTTTTCACACCTGTCCTCTGGGGTTACTCCAGGTGGGACAGCCGGTTATTGACTTCTATTACGTCGACTAACCTGGTCAATTTATAGACCAAACACCAGTGCACTTCTGCCACTACCCACACGACACGTGTGTTCCTAGTTCCGCTGGTTATACTAGTAGCCACAGCACGCCGAGTCGCAGTTAAAGAATCTACGTGCCAAGTACAGTAAAACCTCTCTAAATCGACCTACATTGGGACCGACATTAAGTGGTCCATTTAGGGAGGTTTGTTTGTTTGTTTGTTGTTTTACGTCCTAGCAACATCTAAGGTCATATCAGGACGGGTACCGACTTGTGACAGTGCGCACTCATGGCGACTTTATAGTGCTGTCCCATTGGGAAACCAGGCCGCCAGCACCATGACCTGGTATCCCACTCAGTCACATTATCCTGACACTGAGCACACCAGTCCTTGCCCTATCCTAATAATGCCGAGCGCCTGGCTAGGAAGCGACAAGTATCAATTTTAAAGTCATTGGTTTGACTCGACCGGGACTCGAACCCACGACCCCACGATCTACCAGCATGGGAGACGGACGCTCTAACTCATTCGGCCATCCCGTCTGGTCATTTAGGGAGGAGATTAGGCAGTTGGAATATGGTTACAATTATATTGCTGGGACCCAAATGAAGCGATCGATATAGGGGAGTGGTCGATATGTGGAGGTGGTCAGTTAGAGAGGTTTTACAGTAACTCTCTGACCTTTAAATGGTCCATTTAGGGAGTTTATACAAAATCATTACAATGGTATTGTATGGGCGATCATTTGTGACCCAAATAAAGCGATCGCTCTAGGGGAGTGGTCGATCTGTGGAGGTGGTCGGTTTAGAGAGGTTTTATTTACTAGATGTTCAAAGTGCATGTTGGAGGCTAAACAGGTCATTCCTAATGACCCATACCCACCGCTATTTTATTTTGTCAATCAGAATGTTTAGAGTGGGATTGTGTATGTGTTGGGTGGGGAGGAAGGGGGTGCAAGTGGCAAGCTTGGTCATCCTCAAAGCACAAGGTTCCTCCCAGACCCAGCCAGCCGAGCATCAAACACACACACTCGCTAATGACCGACTGTTTTCAAGGCAAACACACTCGACTACGACAGCACACGGGTGCCGCTGTAACCACACCAACCTGTTTTCAATGAACACCCTATGTATAATGAACCGCCTCACCAACGCCTACACCTTGTCGTCTGCTCAAACCAAAATGTTGTCTGCTGTCAATAGAAATTCATTGAAGTAGATTCCAGATGACAATGTGCACACTTCTGATATATTAATGTTTGCTCTGCTCGTCACTCACTCACTCAACCAAATCTGAGTGAGTGAGTGAGTGGTACTCAGTATCCGTTAGTTAATTTTGCAACACGATGATGGGATTTTAATCACATGAGTGGTATATTGTAGAGTATGGTTATGAAGGACCGCCACAAAAACTGTTGGTTTTATTTTAACTGAGTTGGTTAAACTGTTCCGATTTGATGAAGTAGATAATGATTGATTGATGGTTTCTTTATGCCGTGTCAGCAGCATAGGCCATATTCACGGTGAGAATTGTTTGTTTTTTACTCAACCATCGCATTTATATATAATGTAAAAGCATACAATCAATTATGTGTCAATAGACACTTATGAATTTTTAAAAGCTCACAATCATATAATTAAATAAAATAGATGAAAGAATTAATCGATAAAAAATGTTTTAATGAACTATGTGAGGTGGTACAGACCAGCTTCCCTCAAAAAGGCTAAAATGTCTTCTTGTTTCATTTTAGTAAAAAGGTCATGCATGCTGTTTGCAGTGTAAAATTGTTGGCGCAGTGCCATAAAATCAACACAGCTTAGTAAAATGTGTGAAGTAGATATAGGTGTAATGATGGGAAAGGAGAGGATGTGAAAGGAGTGAGTGAGTGAGTGAGTGAGTGAGTGAGTGAGTGAGTGAGTGAGTGAGTGAGTGAGTGAGTGAGTGAGTGAGTGAGGCTGGCCAGGTACCACATTAAGTGCCCAGATGACAATGTGCACACTTCTGATATATTAATCTTTTCAACTCGCCTCCTACCGACAAGAGCCAGGACACCCACTCATACCATCCACCTAAACACCCACCATCCACCCCCCCCCCTCCCTCCCGGGCGCGTCCTTGACCAGCCCCGGATGCGAGCTGCCGAGACGGCGGCGCCCAGCCTCACCTGCCGCCAACCAGCGCCCGCACCCAAGTCAGGGAGCCCCACCTGGAGTAGGACGGCCGCCTAATAACAATAACACGCACTGCGCACACTCCCAGCTGGGTCAGCGTCACGGGATCGATAGCCAAGTGTGTGAGAGTGAGTGAGAGTGAGAGAGAGTGAGAGTGCCTGTGCATGAGTGTGAGTGTGCATGTGTGTGAGTGAGTGTGCATGTGTGTGAGTGCGCATGAGAGTGAGTGAGTGCACATGAGAGAGTGAGTGAGTGAGTGAGTGAGTGAGTGAGTGAGTGAGTGAGTGAGTGAGTGAGTGAGTGAGTGAGTGAGTGAGTGAGTGAGTCTGTGGGCGTGGGTCTGGGTGTGGGAGAAGGTGGACAACTCTAGCAGGCAGGTACCGATCGCACCTATGTTCCATCGGTCAATTCTTAATTCACTCATACGCCTTCAGATATTAGGCTATTCAACACCGAAGTAAATGCCAACAACGATCTCACAACAACTTGGAACTAACTGCACAGGTTTCTACCAGGTCAGCATATAATGGGGGGGGGGGGGGGATAGTGTGGCTGCTCGTTATGAGCCAACAGAAATTAACGTAGCGGTTTGACAAAATGGGTGGTCAGGTTTGATATGTCCTCGAAGTGGCCACCAGAGGTAGCTAGAGAAAAATAAAAGTGCTGAGCCGGCTCGAAATTGTCTCCCTCATAATGCACGAAAGATTGCAATTATATAACGCTAAGAAGCCCAGGAGTAACGCCGTCAACAGCTCAGTGGGTTTTTTCCCCTGCTTTAAAAAAAGATTTATACTGCCTATCAAGGATAAGTTTGAATAGACTTGTTTTCACCATTAGAAAGTTTGTCTATAGAAAGCCCGAGCATACATTTTTACAAACCCAAGGGATTTTTAACCTCCCACACCACATAGACATGGTATGGTATGAGAGCAACCGGCCTTTGATGACGCTGTAAGTTATACACAGCGGTGGAAATCCAAATTGGCAGTGTGGAGGGTGGGGGTGGAATCGAACCACCAACCTTCAGATTAGGAGTCTGACCTAGAAAAAAGGCAGACACTCTAACCACTCTGCCACAAAGAACACCAACCACGTTGAGCAGTTCAGCACTAAGCAGCCAAATACTAGCACAGTGAGCGGCCCAATATTAGAACTGTGACAGCATTAAAATGATGAGCAACTCGGCACAGGAACTGTGAACAGCTGTGCAGGTTTAAAGTTGCACAGTCCGATGGTTTTGACTTTGTCATTTTTCTGAGATATATATATTAAATTGATTGTTACAATCTACAACTTGAATCTACAAATCTGCAATTTGAAGTAACTTTATTTTAAATGGTTAACTTTTGAGATATTTGAAGTGCAAATATGTCAAATCAATTTTGGCAAGCACGTCAAAACTCTTTGACACCATAGGCTTCAGCAGTGACAAGCGCTATTAAATTGAATCAGTATCCACTTCTATGTGGCAATGAATGCTTAATAAGTGCATCAGATTCTAAGTTATATATATAAAATCAATTCTAGATAATTACTTCAGTTTTGAAAATTTGATGCCTTTATCGGACTCTTCAGCTTAAAATAAATGTGAGCAGCTCATTCCAGGAGCAATCTGGTCGTATTCTGTGAGCAGTGCGCCTGCGCAGTCCAGGCGCATGAGGCGTTTGGTACTGACTCAAGCTCTAATCCACGAGCAGCTCGGAACCAACCCTCCCAATCCTCAGAGCAGCTCAGCCTTACTAGAGCACTGAGCATCTCAACTCGCCAGCCAGGAAGGATGTGATATATAACAGTATGGGCCTCGTGGTGATGGTGGTGGTGTGTAGTTGTTTGTTGTTAGAGTTTTACATCCTGGCAACATCTACGGTCATATTAGGACGGGTACCGACTTGTGACAGTGCACACTCATGGTGACTTTATAGTGCTGCCCCACTGGGAAATCAGGCCAGCGGCACCATGACCTACTATCCCACTCAAGTCACATTATCCGGACACTGAGCTATCCAGTCCTGACCATACACTATTAATTTCAAGCACCAGACTAGGAAGTGGCAAGTATCAATTTGATAATTCATTGGTTTGACTCGACCGGTTCATTCCCGCACACGAGGCCCACACTCTACCGATTGGGCCACCACGCCTGGTGGTGGTAGTGTGTAGTGGAGGCGATGGTGGCAGGCTGTACAGGCACGTGGCATGTGTACCAAGGCGTGTGGCGAGCAGCTCGGTGAGTAGCTCAGGCAAACATGGACTCAGGCCGCGTGTGTTTGAGCAGACCCCGTCACAGCTGTCCTCCTCCAGCCCCCCCCTCCCACCCTGGGGGCCAGTGCTCTTGTAATGTTTGCTCTGCTCGTCATGCTGATCCCCCCCCCTCCCTTCCCCCGCCTTTCCTCCCAGCACCAACCTCAACGAATGTGCTGTTGATCTCACCCGTCCACATGAACACTAGTGACTTACGTCCTACTCATGCCATAATGCTAGCATTTGTTCGCTATGTTTTCCAGTGGGTGTGATATATTAACATAGCTGGGTATGTTGAAGCGAAGGGAACATAATGATTAAACGTCAAATCTAGAACAGAAATGAGTGGTTCTCTTAAACCGTACATCGCTCAATCACTCATTTCAGTTTTAAATGCCCATCAGAACTATCAGAGGGGGGGGGGGGCCAAGAATCAGTGATGACCACAACAATTTGCTCAATTCTATTTCAGAGGATCAGAAGGGGGCGGGGGGCATCAGTAATGACCGTAACAATTCGTTCAATTCTATTTCTAGCAAAGCCTACTCTACAGTTTGGTCATTTTAACCCGATGTCCACAGGCTTCACTAGTAGGGGGGTGTGTGTGTCTGTGTGTGTGTCTGTGTGTGTGTCTGTGTGTGTGTGTGTGTGTGTGTGTGTGTGTGTGTGTGTGTGTTTGTGTGTGGGTGTGTTTGTGTGTATGTGTGTGTGTGTGTGTGTGTGTGTGTGTGTGTGTGTGGCGTGTGTGTGTGTGTGTGTGTGTGTGTGTTTGTGTGTGTGTGAGTGTGTGTGAGTGTGTGGGTTTGAGTGTGTGTGTGTGTAAGTGTGTGTGTGTGTGTGTGTGTGTGTGTGTGTGAGTGTGTGTGTGTGTGTGCGTGTGTGTGTGTGTGGACGCTGCTACATAAACTTACAGCTTTAAGTACATTAATCCCTCCACCCCACCCCACACTTTTTAAATTATTACTACAGTAAAACCTCTCTAACGGACCACCTCCACAAATCGACCACTCCCCTGTATCGATCCCTTTATTTGGATCCCAAACAATCGCCCATACAATACCATTGTAATGGATCATTTAAAGTCGGTCCCATGGTTGGTCGATTTAGATAGGTTTTACTGTACCCGGTACTTAAAAGGAATATTTTCCTCATTTAAGCAAAAAAACATTCGGCAATGATCTACTGGCGACCTAATAAGGCGGCCGGGTGTTGGCTTCCCTCCCTCCGGTGCCCGGCAGACTTAATAACAGATACAATCTGGTGCCCCGGGCAGCGACTTGCGCACAATTCTAGAAGCATTCCGGACCAGGCGCCGTTCCCATTAACTCCCTCCTGACCCCAGCAACTTCCCAGATCGCCATCGTCACTCATGCAGTGGACGCTGCGCAATATAGGTCGCGCGTGCTTTTAAAACGCAGGAAATAATTGCAACGGCTGCTGCTACTGCTGCTCTCCCCCCCCCCCCCCACTAACCCCTTCCAACAGTATATTAGTAACCACCTAGACGACGTTCACAGGAAGGCAATCGTGGAAAGGTCACAGCGCCCAGCCTAAGCGAATGACGTCATCATGGATGGCGTCTGAATTTGTGTTCAATAAATAAATTTTACGCCACCAGGAAACCAACCAAGGATACCGTTGGAATAGAAATTACTTCTTTCTTTTCACATGGCAAGAGCTTCTTCTAACCAACATGGCGCCCATACTTATTTGTCCCATGCTGGATAACTCTGGCCACTGGTGTGGCGGCATTCCTGACAAAAAGCCCAAGATAAATCAAATGATTTTTAAACAAACACAAAAAACATCCTCCATGTCAACCAGAGTGGATGGACGAATGAGTTGAGCAATCCCATGTGGTAAGTCATGGGGTTCGGTAGTCAAATCAATAGCGTAAAAACTTATGCCTGTCATTACCTAGCCTGGCGCTCTGTATTACTAGGATATGTCAGGGAGTAGTGGGATAAATGAGGAAGACCAATTTACTGCGATTGAAATTCCCCCTGATTAATCAACAAACAAAATAATTCAACCGAACAGATTCCCTGAGGTCTTGCGTATTTTGGACAGAATTATGATAATTAATTGCGACAAGACGTCATGGCCCCCATATTGGCGAAAGAGACACCAATTTGCAAAACTACACTTTTGAATTGAGAAGTAAAATCAGTCACTAAGGACACAATGATTATCATTTTTATCCTGCAATTTTCATAGCACAACAATGTGACAAAAATTGAATGAACAATTCCCCTTTTTTTCTCTTCTCTCAGATTACATCGCTCAGCCTCAACTAGGTGCCGCCCGCCATACATGACGTCACAATCTGCGTGTAACCATGGAGATAGCGTGTTGAGGTTGGCTGTCCCTCCCGAAACCCCAAGGAAACTACCACTGTGAATCCAACAAAAAAGATCCGCGAGAACCAGCTACACTGCCCGTCGATTAATAACAATCCATTAATTATGTTTGTTTGTTTTACGTCCTAGTAACATCTAAGTTCATATCAGGACGAGTACTGACTTGTGACTGCACTCATGGCAACTTTATAGTACTGCCCAACTGGGAGACCAGGTCACCAGCACCATGACCTGATTGATATCCCACTCAGTCACATTATCCCGACACTGAGCCAACCAGTCCTAGCCCTATCCTAATAATCCCGAGTGCCAAGCTAGGTCTTTCTCATTCCACTGCTCCTTGCCCTATCCTAAAAATGCCGAGCGCCTGGCTAGGAAGCAACAAGTATCAATTTTTATGTCAGTGGTTTGACTCGACCCGCGTTCAAACCTACAAACCAATTGGTTCGGATCCCCCAATCTCCCAAGACAAAGACGGATGCTCAACTCATTCAGCCTTCCCAGCTGGTCCATTAATTACGACGCCATTGCGCACCAATATTCGTGAAAACAGCACTCAAGTTGCAGTTGGGCAGAGAATGCAGCAGCCACCAAGGACATGGCGATTATTATGCTACAATTTTCATAGCACAACACGATGAAATTGAATTAATCATGCTCCCGGCTTTTTTGCTTTGAAACTCGTGACAGTTGCGAGACGTGATAAGCGTCAAACTTTGGGAAAAGCCACCAGCACCAGATATCCCACAGTCACATTATCCTGACACTGAGCTAACCAGTCCTCGCCATATCCTATTAATGCCAAGCACCAGGCTAGAAAGTGACTAAAAGTATCAAGTGTATAGTCATTGGTTTGACTCGACCAAGAACCCAACTCCCGCAAACGAGGCCCCCGCTCTACAAATTCGACCACCGCGCATGCGTGTCTTCAAAGGAGAACTGCATTGTCCTGACACAGCCAAGGAACAGTCAAATGGGACAAACACAGCTTGCACATTTATTCACAAATGGCCGAGTTCGCTGAAGGCAGCAGGACAGGTCATAGCAGATCTCTCAGCGTGTGTGTAACGGCGGCTGGCGGCGGGCCCCCGGCCTACTTTCAGATCGTGCCCTATGGCTCATGAATATTCATAGTCCATGATTCGTAATAAACTTCTTACTGGCAGTGCAGAACCACTCACATGAAGGAACGCCCTAGAACCAGTGCAACGAGAACTCGCGGCACAACTCACGAGACTAGCAGCAGCAACAAAAAAAGCCGGGTAATAGTGCGTGCCTGACAAACACGAGGAATCATGCAACTTTCTAATCAAATTGACTAATTCATGTATTTTTATCATAACACTGAATGTCTTGGAGGAGGTATTTGATTAATACAGAAGCGCCTCGTGGACTCCAACTCGTTACGGCACACAGGCTCACGTGTAGGCGAGCCGGGGCTGGTCCTCCCGGGGCGGTATCCAGCAGTATGGTACCTACACGCATTCAAATCCATCAGCTACTAAAACTGATCAAATATCGAAGCCACTTTTAAATTAAAATTGTTTGTTTAACGACCTCCCAGAACAAATTTTTTTTTTGTAATTAAAATTGTTTAAGTATACATCGCTTCCTGGTGCAGGGCAATGGCTAGTGGCCTCAGTACCAGGATAATGATACTGTCATGGGGGTGATGAAAATGGGAAATACTGTGCCTAGAGCGGGACTCGAACCCACATCTCTCTGCATTCCGGGCCAGTGTGCTAACCATTACACCACCTAGGCTCCCTGATATCAACACACTCCCCACGCCTACCTGTCTATGTGGTTACTTGCCTGAGAGGTCAGTGCAGACCACTACACTCGTCCCCCTGGAATTGTAAGTCTTGTAATGCTTACAATTACATACATACAGGCAATGCACTAACACATACATACACAGGGTAGGTTCAACAACCATACAGCGCAAAGCTTGTACAGGATCCTGATCACGGCACCAGTGTCATGGGGGTGATGAAAATGGGAAATACTGTGCCTAGAGCGGGACTCGAACCCACATCTCTCTGCATTCCGGGCCAGTGTGCTAACCATTACACCACCTAGGCTCCCTGATATCAACAGACTCCCCACGCCTACCTGTCTATGTGGTTACTTGCCTAAGAGGTCAGTGCAGACCACTACAATACTGAGATGGGTAGCATATCCTGGTGCCGGTTGCTTGGTATCTCAGCGGGGCAGCACTAAACAGCAGCGCACTGTCACAAGTAGGTTCATGTCCTGATATGACATCAGATGTTACTAGCATGTAATACCTCAAGCAATTAATCACTTAGTGGTAAGTTACATGTTTATTACTGTTTAATGGAACTAGTCCCGTACAGCCAGGCTGACTCACGCCAGACCCATCACACAAACACCCACACACACACACCGGACCCATCACACACACACACAGAGTTAATCATAGATCGGTAAGAGCGATATCAACATTCAACGGAAATCTTAGTTATAGAGAACAGAAGAAGAAAAAGGGGTGAACAGCATCGAATGAGAAATAAAGACATTTCCTCAGTCTTTATATTACATTTTAATTATATAATTACTAAATTAACTACTACAGGGCTCCCACTCTTTTTCAGGCTTCTTTTATGAATGACTTGTTAAATACTTTTTACGACCATTAAAACTGCTAAAGCCCCAGTCACACGAGGCCTGCGTTCGCTTACGATCGATCCGCGAGGATTTTGCAATTAAATTACGACCACCTTACGACTAATCGCCGAGTGCTCTGCGAGCGATCACCGACCATTTCGGACCTTTTTGGTCCCAAGAAGGTTGTCGCTGCAGCACCAACAATCTCCTTGCAACCTCTGGCGTCTCCACCGATCGCTGACCGTAGTAGCTGTACTCAAGCATCACATGAGGCATGCGTTCGCTTACGATCGATTCACAAACATTTTGCAGTTAAATTACGACCATCTTACGACTAATTGCCGAGCGATCTCCGACCGATGCGACGTCCCCGGGGATATTTAAATACCGCGTCGCACACATGCAGTTACCACTGGCACTCGGGAACCAGCATGGGTGGGTGGTTTCTAATTTAGATCAGATGTTAAAGCCTTCCCTCCATTCCGGAAGGCTCTGCAGTGGCTATTTTAGTACGACCGTCGCAAATGTCACCGCCCGATCAGTGACTCGTGGGTATGATGCCTAGATGTAAGAACAGTCGAATGCTGGCAGTGCGTGTTGTTCTTTGAATGCTTTTTTTGTAATTTAAAAAATAATATAACAATTTGTTGTTTCTGTAATTGGTTGGTTGTTTGGAGTTTGAACGTCTTGGCAACATCCAAGGTCATATCAGGACGGGTACCAACTTGTGACAGTGCACACTCATGGAGACTTTATACTGCTGCCCTCACTGGCAAATCAGGCCATTGGCATCATGACCCGATATCCCACTCAGTCACATTATCCTGACACTCCCCAATCATAGTAATGCCATGTGCCAGGCTAGGAGCGAAGAGTATCAATTTTAACGTCATTGGTTTGACTCGACTGGGAACTGAGCTCCCTACCTTCTTTCCGCTCGCGTTCTACCAATTAAACCACCGTGCCCGGTTTTGCTGTAATTATTTACCATGTTCTTTTATTTCTGCGCATGGATCATACAGACGAAAGATTTACCAGCCCAAGCCCTGGCCCCGGCCTCCCTGTCTTAACTGGCCACGTGGTCATTGGAAGTTAAGGTGAGAATAATGAGTGCTAATAGTCAGGAAAGAGGCTGTGGCCTTTAGCAGGTGTCCGCCATTTAAATACAGCCTGACGCAGCAGTGTCCCCAACAGGCCTGCCCAGCCTCAATCTAACCCGTCAAGTGAAAGGCACTGCCATCAGGTTAACCCACAATGAGCACTGGACCCCCCTCATCGGCAGCTGGAGTTTTACTTGATCGACTCCACACACACGTCCTGGCAACATTTAAGGTCATATCAGGACTGGTCGGTACCGACGTGTGACAGTGCGCAGTCACGACGATTTTATAGTGCCGCCCCACTGGGAAACCAGACCACTAGCACCATGACCTGATATCCCATTCAGTCACATTATCCTCACACTTAGCCAACCAGTCCATGCCCTATCCTAATAATGCTGAGCGACTGGCTATGAAGCGACAAATATAATTTTTTTTAAAGTCATTGGTTTGACTCGACCAGGGTTTGAATTCTCTGATCTACCAAAACGAGAGACGGATGCTCAACTCATTCGGCCATCCCGTCTGGTCACCTTTGCGTCTAGGCAGCCTGTCGCCAGTTGATTGTATTTATCGCCCACCTCGCTTCTCACAGGTAGAGGTGCCCTGTGCACACAATTAAAGATTCAAATGTGCAATTATCCCAATATTTATGGCGAAAACAGTAGCCGCAATGGAGCTTTATAGTGTTGTCCGGAAACGGGGTCGGTCCCAGAAATGGTTATACGTCACACACCATCCCCCCCGCCTTCATGTCTTGAGCCACCCCATTAGTTTTGTTTTTTTAATGAATGCTTTTTTAAAAATACCCACCACAGTGAATATTGAAGAACAGATTACCCCAGATTGTCATGCTTTACGCAGAATTTCATTTCCCTCCCGTGTTCCAGACTGTCACAACAATTCACAATCGTAGCCGCTTTTATTACAATTCTCACAGATTTTTGTGAATAACATTCCAGTCGTACAGTTTGTTTTTTTATTATTATAATTTTTTGGTTTAAAAAAAATAAATATTGATCATCCCTCCCATCCTCCTCCCAGATCCCATTAAGCAGCAATCCTCTGAGAATTCCACCCAACCACACTCGATCTTCATCAAATGTCAACCGGCTGCGTTCCACCAAATAAACCAAATCACCACCCACCCACCCGAAATTATCTTTTAAAACAAAATCTCCCCCTCCCCCCCCCCCCGCATGAAGATGAACAGTGTCAGAATATATCATTTATTACAAGTCAGGAGAAATTACTTCAGACAATACTCGCAGTGGACATGCAGGGATGAAAGTGGTCTCCGGCTAAAATCGCGGAAATCAGGCCGCCAACGACAAATTTCCGCGACAACGCGGATCTTCTCCCATAGACTTAGCACTGTTAGGGATTCACGGAAAAATACAGGAGGTCAGTTTTCAACTAACCTTGTTGTGACTGTATTATCGCCCATACCGGACTCGCTCTTGTTTGGGTTTGATGTTCTAGCAACATCTAAGGTCATTTAAAAATGGGATTCGAACTCCTCCAAGTGTTGTCATATACATATCATTTTTGTTAATATGTAAAGTTAATCGGTAAATATAAATAATCGCGGAAATCCGCGAAACCGTGGAGATCTTTCATCCCTGGACATGGTTAGCAAATTGTTGAATTGTTCATTAACCCTGAATTGAGGAAGGAGGCGGCTAGGTGGGAAGCGGAGGGGGAGAGAGGAGGGAGAGGGGAGGAGGGAGAGGGGAGGAGGGAGAGGGGAGGAGGGAGGGGGGGAAGAGGGAGAAGGGGAAAGGGGAGAGGAGGGAGAAGGGAGAAGAAGGGGAGGGGTAAGCCTACACCCACTTGCACTGAACCCAAGGTACGGCCGCCCATCTCCAATGCCTTTAATTATTGTGCTTTTTCTCGCCCCTCCAGAGTCACGCGGCGGAAGCGGTGTATCTGGTACCGATCGGTGCGCCCCCTGGTGGAACGCTCACAAACAACTCGCCCACAAGATGCTCCAAGCACTGAGAGTCCTGTAACCATGGTGAGGTGCGTCAAAACGTGGCTCCACGGCGGATCTCTTGAGATCTAACACCCCGGAACAGCTACAGCTGCAATATTTCATTTAGGATGATATTTTCAACAACAAAATTTGTAATTCATAATTTATATAAAAAATATAGCCGAGTGAATTAGTTAGTGCACCTCCCCGGCACCCACTTGATGTCCCCAGCTTGTACCGGCCTGCCTCACCGCCGGCAACCAGCACGAGCCACCCCACGTGATCTATGACGCCCATCAATAACCCCCCCCCCCCCCACACACACACACCTGCAGCCCGCACGACAACCCACCAGGCCCTAATAGGCAAAAATGAGTCGTGCGGACAATAAAAGCAATATCCATGTATAATTACCCTGAAAATTGCGCTGACCAATTACCGCGTAGTGGAGCGAGATGGCACTAGTGGTGGGTTTGTTTGTTGTTGATATTACGTCCGAGCAACATCTAAGTTCATATCAAGTAGGGTCCCGACTTGTGACAGTGTACATTCATGGTGACTTTATAGTGCTGCCCCACTGGGAAACCAGGCTGCCAGCACCATGATCTGATATCCCACTCAGTCACATTATCCTGACACAGCCAACCAGTACTTGCCCTATCATAATAATGTCGCAGTGCCAGGCTAGGAAGCGACAAGTCTCAATTTTAAGTCATTGGTTTGACTGATGTCGCTAGTATGTAATACCTCAAGCAATTAATCACTTAGTGGTAAGTTACATGTTTATTACTGTTTAATGGAACTAGTCCCGTACAGCCAGGCTGATTCACGCCAGACCCATCACACACACGGTTAATGCGCGTATGCTCGTCTGTGGGCTGGCTCTTCGCTCACCGCCCTCTCCTCCTTTACTTTCATTTTTGTTGACTGATTTTTTTAAAACATTTCTCCTCAAAAGCCGATCGGTTTGTGTTGGTCCACGTAATTGTATTCCTTTATTTCCCAGAATTGGGTCCAGCGGCAAAAGGAAGATCCATTTAGTTGTAAATGGAATTGCACCTACGCAAATAAACGATTTAAACCACCCACACACATAAAACAAACACACACAAAAAAACACCCATCGTCCTATTCTCAGAGACCAGGGATGGACGAATGAGTTGAGCATCCGTCGCCCATTTTAGTAGATCGTGGGATTCGAATCCATAGGTTCAAACTCTGGTCGAGTCAAACCAATGACATAAAAAGTCACACTTGTCACTTCCTAGACAGGCGTTCGGCATTATTTGGATCGGGAAATGACTGGTTCAGTGTCAGGATAATGTGACTGAGTGGGATATCAGGTGATGGTGCTGGTGGCCAATCTCCCAGTGGGGCAGCACTATCAATGACTGCACACTGTGACAAGTCAGTACATGTTCCGATATGATCTTAGATGTTGCCAGGACATAAAACCTCGAACAACCAATCCTGTCTTCTTAGAAGTGTGTGTGGTGGAAGAGGGGAGGGGGGGGGCAGTCAATTACTACTCCGACTCCCAGTATAGTCCAGTACCAAATGGCTGGCGAGTACAGGATAGTTAAGTATTAATGCATGACTGGTTTACCACACAGGGGTTGTGGGTGGTAAATCACCGTGGCGCCACCTCACGGATGTCTACTGCACAAATCTACACAGCATTAAAGCTATATTAATCCGCCGAAAGCATAATTTTCTAAATTAAAGCACTTGCCTACATTTTATCTACATATTCAATTCGGATACTGATGCACTGTCCGGCACTACTCTCAATTTAGGCCAGGAGAGGGGGGGGGGGGGGGGGGGGGGGGGGAGAGAGAGAAAAAACGGAAATGGAGAACATAGTCCCAGTCTTCCTTTAATTTAAATATTCAATCCGAAATAACCAATTTTGTTGGGTTTTTTTAAACAAATAATAAACGTAATATTAGGGTTGTGATAGATAGCTAACATCATCTTTTTTTCCACCGTTAAGATTGCATGGCTTAGATATCGCGGATTGATATCAAACCAGTCTTGACTAGTTTAATGTCAATCCATTTGTGCCCCGTAACCCTGACAGTGGAAAGACGTTATGTATTATACCAGGGAATACTTCGTTTGGTATTGTGTCGTGAATAGCGATACAAGTTATGTAGATTGCCACGCAATGAGTTAAACTCATCGCATAAAATCGTGAACCATATACCAACTTCGCATCTCACTAGTAAAAATAAAACACACTTTTTCCCAAACAAAAATGTGTTTATATCTTAGTTGCCTTAAAAAATTTTTTTTACACAAAATGAGCAATTGCTAATTAATTTCCTAATTGATTAGCAACTGTTGCTAATCAAAATATTCAAAACAAAAAGCTCCCTGTACACCCAAAGCACATGTCCATATATATGACCACAGCACCCGTGGCCGAACACCCTGGAGTCCCGAGTCTCACACCATTCTCTCCCGCTCGCCCCCACCACCCCCACCCATGATGCCTAGCGGCACATAGTGACACCCACACACACAAAATGTGGCAAGTCGAAGAGTAACAATGTTGCGTTATATCGATTCTCCGACCACAATGATCATTCCAAAACCACCATCACCCAGTCCCAGATGAGACAAGGCCAACGGAGACTAGACATCACAGGATTGTCTGCGTCTGTGTCCGAACACCTTGGAGTCCCGAGTCTCACACCATTCTCTCCCCCTCCACAACGCGCATGATGCCTAGCGGCACATAGCCACGCCCACACACAAAATGTGGCAAGTCAAAGAGCAACAATGTCACGTTATATCGATTTTCTGACCACAATGATTATTCCATCACCGCCCAGTCCCAGATGAGAACAAGACCAGCGGAGACTAGACGTCACAGGATTGTCCGCGTCTGTGTCTGTTGTCCAGCACTGCACACCATTTCAGTTATCAATTT
Organism: Branchipolynoe longqiensis; assembly: GCA_030323885.1. Classification (NCBI taxonomy): domain Eukaryota; kingdom Metazoa; phylum Annelida; class Polychaeta; order Phyllodocida; family Polynoidae; genus Branchipolynoe; species Branchipolynoe longqiensis. Next base: position 95,182,172 of record CM059190.1, on the reverse strand, counting down.
AATTTCAGAATTTACTTCACACTTCAATTTACGATATAAGCCAGTGATAGAAATATGCAAAATTTGTCACTGGTCCACCGGACAAGTGTGGCGTGATTTTCACTTGTCCGTCTGAATTTTCACTTGTCACTGGCAAGCTTTTATTTTGAACGCTGTAAACCATGGAAAAAGAAAATTGTGTAAATACCTATAACTGTAACACTTACAGTGTGAAGACCAGTGTTACAGCACTGACAAAAATATAAATATGAATAAAAATTCATCTAATTTGTTATTCTTAAACAATACTGCATTCATTCCATCAACACCCCACCAACCACCCTTGATTGGTGCACAATTTCACATCCAAATGTGTACCACCACCCCCGGACCCCCGAAAAATAATCTAAGAAATAAAAAGGGACCATCAGCAAATATTATGCATGGTTTCGAATCCCTCGTTACAAATAAAAACGCATTTATCTACAACGATTACATTCATATAAAAAGACATACCCCCCCCCATAAAAATACATCCGATAACGTGGTTGACTGCTCCTCCATCCTTTGGTGTGAGTGGCGAGATCATGTCGCGACATAATATCCTCGGTTGAATTTGTTTACAAACAAAATACAATACACATATTCACACAGAGCAAGTAATCAAGAAACGATTTTTTTTCTTTCAAGTAAGTGATTTAAAGGTGGTTTTGTTTTTCAAATATATGTTCTATCAAAATATCCTGTCTGCCATCAATTTAATTTGAGGTTATTTTGTTCCTTTCTTTGTGGGTTTTTTTTAATTTTAAATCATCGAAAACAAAAGAATACTTAGTCATTGACAACGACGTAGCAGATGAGGAGGAATAAGTAGTCAGAAGAAATTACGTGTTTTAAAAAAAAAAAATCTTTCTTGATGTCTTGATCAACATTGCTTATTTTCCCCTAATTAAAAAAAAAAAGAAAGCATTTCCAGGATTGTATAATCAAAGACTGGTACTTACTGCTCGTGTCTTGTTTTGGCTGGTTGCCAGGAGACGTAGCCCAGTTGACCTTCATCTCCTGTAAGGTCAAGGTCACAGATAGTCAGATCACGTTCAGGTCATGACCCAGATACATGTATGTCCCCCTCAAAGTGAGAGGTCCAGTGCATCCAGCTGATATTTTTTTGATATTTTTTTTTCCAAAACGATTTGCCAGTAGTTAAATTGATCGTTTAGAAAAGCTTACACAAAAACTGACTTTTAGTCTCGTGGTTGAATTTGGGCACATACGGTAGGTAGCCAAGTGCACATGGGTGGGGATTGATCCTTGTGAACATTTTTTGTGTAGGATAATTTCTTCTTTAAAAAAAATTTAAATTGTAATATCACCACAGACTGTTCACTTCAGTGCAAACCTGGTTGTGCTGCTCCACCCAGTACAATGTCACTGGATGTCGGGTGTGTGACGATACATTCTCTCACTTTCACATCTCGGTCGCATATTGCACAACGGTGATGGCTGCGGGATGGACAGGTGAGGGAGCGCTATGTGAGAGATGGAGGGAGCGCTATGTGAGAGATGGAGTGAGCACTATGTGAGAGATGGAGGGAGAGCTATGTGAGAGATGGAGGGAGAGATATGTGAGAGATGAACGAAATGGAAGAGATAGCGAGACATGGGATAGACTGCGAGATGGAGACTAAAAGAGACGAGGGCTGCTGAGTTGTAGTAGTCAGTTAAAAGAGGTGTGGGGGGGAGGAAGGCAGGCGATGTGAGGGGGGTGTGGGGGGTGTGGGGGGAGTGTGGAAGCGAGGAGGGTGGGAGCCCTCCCCTTGTTTTAGCACTCTGAGCAGGCCCGACAGTGTGGCCTGTGGGCAGTCACTATGGTCATTTGTCATCATCATTACAGCATCAAGCCTGGGGCCACAGCACACCAGTAGTCTGAATCACAACCCAGCGCAGATGTACCCTACATCCTAATAGCGCTTAAACAATGGACCCCCCCCCGCCCCCCGCTACACTCCACTCCCCAACTACAGCACAGTAGTGACAATCTACCTAGAGAACGTCTACGTCACTTTTTCCCGTATTTATAAACAGCGTTCCAAATAATAGCTTCTTCGCTTGCCCAGGACAAGTGAAAATTCAGACTTACAAGTTAAAATCACACCAGACTTGTCCGGTGGACAAGGGATTTTTTGTGTGCTTATTTCTATCACTGATATATATATGAAGCAACTAGTTCTTCTCTCCTCTGACTGAACAAAACGCCCATTACGCCAACCTATTAATTTTGGATGCCTCGAGGGCGAAATAAATAAATGTTGCTTTCGCAGAAAATATCGCGAAGAAGTCAGTGCTGACTATATGAATTAAGAGCAGTCGACTTACCGGTTGTGGCCTAAAATAATAATTCAAACAAAAATAATCAAACCATCTCCCAACAGAAGACTGTCGGGACCGTTGTACTGCGCAAATTACATTGGGAAATAAATTTGTGAATTGAATGTAATAAATAGTGGCGCCCCTATCGGCTGCAATTCCGAGTTGATTAAATAATTTGTGAGACGTCATACACTGCCTGGCATTAGGTGAAGGTTAGTGTGGCCACCACCCCTATGGATGCAGCTTCCCCCATCACCACGCCATTTAGTCATTAACCCCAATCCACCACAAACATAATGCAGGGTCCATACACATGTGAAGACATGAATTCCTATCAAAAATACCCTCGGATTGCAAGACTATTTTTATTTGGATTTAGTCCGAAAACGACGTTGCGAATGCCGATTTCGGACTAATTTAGATCAGTGGGGACAGTTTAATGGAATTCAAGGCTTTTCAAGACTAATTAACCAAAACGGGTTAAATTCAAGGCTTTTCAGCAAAATAGGTTAAGTTCAATGCTTTTCAATGCCTTGAAATGGGGCAAATGAAGTGCAAGACTTTTCAGGCCCTGTACGGACGCTGATAATGTGGAGGGTGTTTTTGAACACAGACTACAAGATGTTTGTTCCCACACGATCAGCCTCCACAGACACTGTAGCTACGCAGCTCCTCGCTTTTTAAATTAAATTGATCAATTTAATGGATTTATAAAAAAAAAAATTAAATTTCATAATTTAGAATTTAAGCCCACATTTTCTCAAAGGATGCATAACTAACAAGCATTGCCCATTTAACGCAATAAAGCGTAATCTACACAATACTAATAATAATAACCCTACCTTTGTGACACAATGCAATTCCCTAGATAACGGGTGATTTATGTATTAGTGGTTGGAGAGGAAGGGGGAGGGGGGGGGGGGGGAGAGAAAGAAGAGACAAGAGATAAAGATGAAGAAAGAAAAGAAAATCCTACTTAGCCGGCTCAGTTGGACACATACACACACTGCGACGCTTAATCGGATTACATACGTCAATGTATTAGGCTTTATTAGTTGCAGAGCAGCGTCCGCCACAGCCAGCGCCTTTGTTGCGGCAGGAAACAAAAGCAGTTCAGGTTTCACAGGAATGCCTGAATGAGGGCCGTCACTGAGTGGTTACTGTGATCTCAATTTCCAGAAGGAGCGAGTTTTCTGACAGCAACTTGGTCACCCGAGCTGCTCGCCCCCTGTAACATTAAGAGCTCGCATCTCAGGCGGCCCACTGCCCGGAGACGCCACACTGCTGCCAGCATCCCGATCACGGTGAGGATCGGAGGTGGGGTGTGTGGAATGGGCGGATACCCACCAATCACCTCACACTGCAGCAGCTCACATCACGCAACGCAACCACCACGAGCAGTTAGTTCCTTTGCCTTTTTTTCTTTTCTTCTTCAAAATGTTCAAACCATTTCTATTTTTAGAAGATTTTTACTTTTCTTTTAAACAAAAGTGGTCGCCCATTCCGAGAAATTAAAATATCGAAAGCTTTTCCCGAGAAATTGGGGAAATAATAATTTTGAAAAGATTAAAAGGGAAAAGAAAAGAGGTACAAATAGGTCAAGTTTGAATTTGAAGCATAGCACTGAAAATTTGCGTGAGCGACTTTTGAGATTTGAGCCATGGAAGGAAAGTGATGGGGGCGGATGAGGATGATTTGGGAGGGGGGGGGGGGGGGAAGAGCAGGAGAATGGAGGGGTGGAAAGCGGTGAGGGCGCAGCTAAAACCTGGTTGTGCCTTTCGCGTGGGCACACACACACACACACACACACACACACACACACACACACAGTGACTGAGAGGGCTGCACAGCTCCCGGCCAGTACACACTACACTAGCGGGGAAATCAAATCAGAATGCTGAACTAAATGTCAACAAGGATCGGCGGGACGCTGAGGACGGGGGCCTGTTTTCTACGGCTGTCACCGGCTAGAAAGCACCCATAGCCTACAACATGGGGCGAATAGGGAATAAATACTTTTTTTTTTAAAAGAAATTAATCATTTTAAAACAAAGAGGAAGGTATGCAAGATGGGTGGCATCTCATGCCGCCCATCTAACAACCAAACCCCTCTCTATATTACAGAAAAGCCAAGCTGATCTAGGTCTTCACTAAAAAAATAAGTAAGGCCGACAAAAATACACATACAAAACAAAACAGACAAAAAGTAACCAAGCTTTTGAAATATTCCGGGAAATCAAAATAACAACGGCAATATTTTTGTTCAGCACGGGTTGAACGATAACAGAGGGGGGAAAAAATAACAACTGAGGATTGAATTGCCATCGGTAAGCCTCGGGCACGTGAGGTCTGTCAGTTTCAGTTCGAGTTAGGATTCGTCTGTCAATGTTGTCGTGTTGGTTCATAACGTCGCATTGTCACACCTACACACACGTATACCTTTGCTACAACTATTCAACACAACACTGAAACCAACACTCACACTGTCGCACTGGCAAGGTCACGTTTGCTCACTCGCTAACACATACTAAATTTAATGCTTACTTACCGTGGGTATTCCCCGAGGGTTTGTGTGTCATATTAGGAGGTGAAATTAATATTATAAGATAGCCCCGCCCACTTCATGCTATTCAAATATATTACAAAGCAATCTAACTTTTTTTCTCTCTCTAAATTTAAAGCCTATATAACCAATACATACTGATTGTTCATATGAAATAATAGAAGAGCTTTATATGAATTTACTTCTTTTTTTTAAGAAGGACCAAAACCATAATTTATTTAAAACAGAATAAAACCGTAAGAGCATAGCCTCCAGAATTGCCCACAACTATCATCAACACATGCTCATCGTGGTCAGAGGCACACTGTACACATTCTCACACTGTGGGAAATTCCTTCAGTACAACTCTCTGGAGTCTTATTCACGGCATTTCAGCAGATACCAAGACTAAACTATTTTAATTATACTGGAAGGAAAAAAAAAACTACTTCGGAAAATTACGAGCTGTTGGGAGTTGATGCTACGGTATGACCACTCCTTTCAAGGTAGGGGTGTTGGAATGTGCTGCCATTAAGATTTACTGTAGGATTGAATGGCAGTGCCAGATTTGACCAGGGAGGTAAAGGTGGAGGGAGGAAGTTGGGCGGGGGGGGGGGGGGAGGAGAAGAGGAGGGAAGGTGACCAGGCCGTGCTGCTGACCGATAGCCACTCATCCATCTTACCCAGAGCTAGTTCTGGACATTCCAGTCACATTCACTGCCGGTTTCGCCGGCTCCAAGCGGCCGGCGCCCATTACTGGACTTAGCCGGGTGTCGGGGATGGACGACCGGCGGCGAGAATAGTGTGTTGTGTGGGATAGGGTGGTGGGATTTTTACGACAATGCCACTTTCCTGAACTCAAGCTGGGCGCCTAGACTTGCAAACTGGTCAATACAAATATGCCACGATGACCTACGTGGGTGAGCCCTATAATCTGTTAACATTATTGACCGCTATGAGTACTAGTTTGGGCGCCTGTGTCTGTGAGAGTTGATGGAAAGTGCAAATAGCGCGGAAAAAATATGTCAGAGCTGTGGGGGAAGTAAATCTAGACACTTTATATCGATATGAATAAACACACTCGTACACACTTGCATTCAGTCACTGATTCAGGTCTACTCGTGTGCTTGTCTCTCAGAACGCATACATTATTACATACTGAACAATGTTGTGATGTTTCACTCGTATCAGCCACACACACATGCACACAATTCAATTGTCCATGTTTTCTCACTACACAGTAACACACACCCTGGCTGTCCCTGTGACACGGCGTGCGGCGCCGACTTCACAAAGTGACTCATGTCTCCCAAATACTCCCCAAGCAAGTTCACACTTATTCCAGCCAGGGAGCGCACACAAACACAACTCGCACAGCATTACTACAACACACACACTCTCCTCCATTCCACACATTGACATAAAGTGTCCACAGCACACAGCTAAATAGTTTTCAACGCGTATTACCTTTCCATCAGCTCATAGACGACAACAGACAAATCGCAGTGGCACGTTTTGACAATGGCTGGCACTTTGAGGAGTGAGCGATAATAGGAGATTGACCGAAATTGGCGGCACCCGCATAGTGTCAGTGATTGGGGTCAGTAACACACTCCCAAACTCTAAATGAATGAACTAATTGGGTAAATAGTAGCTATATAGACTGTGTGTATATTAGATTTCCCGCATATAGTGAATAGCAACCATGAAGTGGGTGAAAGTAACGCTAGCATAGTTCCTAGTTAACGAGAGTTTGTGGATTCTTCTCCCAAATACACACTCCCCACCGACTACCCACCGTTCTGACTGACACGCGTCCGACACATTTACACACACACTTCCTAGTTTCACACTGGCACACAACTTCGATTTTTCACGTGGGGCAGATGCCCCAAATACTCCTGTTTTAGCTTGTTTTAAGCTGGGTGACCGGGATGTCCTGTAGGCTGCGTGTTCGGCATGGCGTCGTCCTGAGTTTGGCGAGCTTTTCGTGTTGTTCTCCCGGCGTGGGCTCTAGAGTGCAGGCTGGCCGGTGCACTGACGTACACACCAACACTCCAGCCAGAGGAGGAGCGCGCTGCAACGACCCATGCACAAACTAACGAAACTGCACCTTCTGCAAATACGTCTCATTTTTAATGTGTAGAGTTCTTTGGAAATTCAAAATTGCTATTCTTAAGCATATATTAAATCACAAATAAAATCTGTATTTGATTTAGAGATCTAACGTGTTTTTATCAATTGTGACGTGTTAGTTATAAAGTGAAGTTTCGCAGTCGACATAAACGTCGCTGTGGTGTACTCCTTCTCTAACTACAGCGGCGGCGCGGTGGTGGTGGCGGCGGCGGCAGTGGTGGTGGGCCACCACCACCACCGCCTGCTCCACCACCCAGCACCACCGGCTGACCTCCCACTCTACTCAGGGGGCGAGTTCCACCGACAGATTCAAACCCAAACCTGTGCGCTTGTCGTCGGCATCGTCATGATTGCTGGAAGAAAAACACCACGACAACTACAATCCACTGGTTCCATCGTCCATGAGCTCCTAGAGAATCATACATATTCCATACAGGTGCAGAGAAGAGTTAGAAATACTTTGTCTCAGAGTTGCTTTTGAAAACTTAAAACTATAGATCTATAATGGCTGCCAATTTAGTCTAGAGGACACTGTGCACTGAGTGGTGAGGTAGTCGTGACTGGCTTCACTGTGGGGCGAGACGGCGGTATGGTCCACTGGTTTCTGTAGGCATGTGCCTATAAGGAAGAGTGTTGAAAGGAGAGGGTGGCATGTGTCTGCTATCCGGTCGCTCGTTCCGCTACAGTGAGACCACTAAACCACGCCTTGTTGGGCCTGTGCCCGCTCCTCTCCACGCTCGGCTGGGCCCTCACTCTCCCCCCATCCACATGCCAGTGGTGAAGAAAGTAAGGTCATATTTCAGACCATACACATGCGCAATAACACATCAGACATATATATATATATATATGTCCATGTCTCTAGCTGCACGACTCCGTGAAGAAAACTTTCTACTCGCACGACACAAGTCTCTACTCCGACCGGGGAGGAGCTGGCGGGGAGGCCGGGTAGGGTGAAGGGCGGCCGACGGTGTGTTGGAAGTCGAAGACGCCACTCTGGAGGAGACTGAGGGTGCGGCGGGGTGGAGGCAGGTAGCAAGCAGGCAGGCAGGAGCAGGCACATCAGCATCTATATACAACACGATTCCATGCAATAACGATCCCTATTTCTCTCTAGTATTCAGCTACAAGCCATTTCGCAATCGAATCCTCCTCTGAAATTATCTACTTCGACGCGCCCTGTCGATGCAGCTTGGCCACAGGCTGTGCCCCCTCCTAGTCCTACAGTAGGAGCGCCGGCCCGGCCGCCGCTCAAGGGATCCAAGCAAGCAGGGCATCAAGCGGCGGTGTCGACAGCAGCATCGGGCGGGTGGGCGTCCGGCGCCCGGAGGAGGGGGGAAGCGCGGCCGGCCAGCCGACCGACCGGCCGGCCGACCAGGCACCTCCACGGGCTGCAGGCTCCTTCCTCCAGCGAGCGACCCAGGAGCTTGGCGCACGGCGCGCGACACACGGTGAACAATCCTGAAAATTGGAGGGGTATTTGGCGGTGAGGTGGTATGCAGTATTAAGTCCAGAATGTGTTGGTAGGGGGATACGAACCATGGGTACCGTGTAAACCGGAGGTCCTAGTGCCACGGGTGGGGGAACAGCGGGGTAAATCAACAGGGGTTCTGTAGGCAGGCACAGTCCGTTGGCCGCCATGGCTGCGTCTGTTTTCACTGGCAGGCAGGGACTCACTGCGCTCTCATATATTGAGCAGGGATACCGTCATGATTTATGCATTATTGCGGCCAGGCCAGCTGCAGCGGACAATGCACGTGAGTCGGGCTCGGCCGAACTATCCAGCAGCAGCAGCGGCAGAAGCAGCAGCAGCAGAAGCAGCTGGCGCACAGGCCATCACCACAACACAGCTCGGCGGCATCAGCAGCAGCAGCAGCCAGCCAGCGGCAAGCCTGCACAACAGTTCTGTCCCACTGTCACTTAGCAACGGAATTATGCCCAGAAACAGTACGGGACACTAGGCATGCCTCCACTGGGGTGGGCGGGCAACCGTGATCGCGGTCTCAAGTCACTTTCCACAATGGGGAGCCACTCAGATTCAGAAGCACTGGGCTCTCTCTACCTGACATTATATATAATATAATAATTGTGTAGGTTTTGGGTGTTTAAATAAACAAGACAACTATATACAAAGATGGGAATGTTATGTTTCCATTTGCATTATTATAGAAGCAACGCTACTAGAGTGGTTGGTGGGTGGGTGGGAGGGAAGGAGGGGCGGGAGGGAAGAGGGGAGAGGTGGGGTACTACTAGTACTAGTAGGCCTACTGGAGGTGGCCTGCGTTGCCGTTGGGGTGCCGGGACAGCAAGCAGCCAGTGCAGGAAGGTGGGGGAGCCACCACGGGTCCTACACACACCTCCAGCTGCGGCCCGGAGGCCATCTGCTCACCATGTTGATGAGCTTCCGAATCAACTGTCAACTCTTCGCAGCCAGTCAGCACGCCGGATCTGCCGCCCTGCCTTCGGTGGCACCGCCCACAAACACCGTCGGGCCACGCCCCCTTTTTGGATCGGGCCCAGCTCGGTGCTCTCCGGGCATCTACCCCTAGACAGGGCACCCTAACCACCCTCCCACCCCCACCCCCTCCCCCTCCTCGCATGGTCCACTCCACCCACCCCTAACTCTACCCCCCCCCCCCCAACACACACACTACTTCAATATATTTAGTTGGGTGCCTTATTTAGCCTGTATTTAGCTATAGGGGGGAAATACTGTGTTTGTGCAATGCATTATGGTCCTGCCTCGGGACTCGTTGTGTGTGTGATCACCGCCGCTAGTCCATTTACATAGAGGGGAATGTACATGGTGCGTATGACCAGACGAGATGGCCGAATGAGTTGAGCGTCCATCTCCTGTTTTGGGAGATTAGGGGATCCAAACTCATCATAGGTTTGTGGGTTCGAATCCTGGTTGAGTCAAACCAATGACTTAAAAATTGATACTTGTTGTTTCCTAGCCAGGCGCTCGGCATTATTAAGATAGGGCAAGGACTGGTTGGCTCAGTGTCAGGATAATGTGACTGAGTCAGTGGGATATCACGTCATGGTGCTGGCAGCCTGGTCTCCCAGTGGGACAGCACTATAAAGTTGCCATGAGTGCGCATTGTCACAAGTCAGTACCCATCCTGATATGATGGCCTCAGATGTTGCTAGGACGTAAAGTAACAACAAATAAACAGGGTGTGTATAGTGTTAGACCCCCGCATGTAGACCTAGGCCTGCCTACCTACCTATTGGTCATGGCGGATTGCGCAGTAGTCACAATTATATCACAACATGCCGACTGAATAATACATCAGAGCCGCTGTGGGGATGCTAGACACCAGGTACATACATACCAGTACATGCATGTAGCCTGCCTATACACGTGTCATGGGGGGCAAACTAGTTTGCGCCGAGATAAAAGATTCACCGCATACTTACAGTACAGGGGTGAACGACAACGTAGTCTAAATACGGGCGAAAATAGCTTTAGTATGGAACAGGAAGTAGAATGCCTGGCACCAGTGTCAAATGGTTACTTATATCGGCATAGAGTTGGTGAAATGGGAGAGAATGCACAAAGCCAAGATGGCGGCCATAGAACGCCGTCAATTTCATTTTTAAAGTCTATTAAACTGCATGTTTTATGACATTTTTCAACTCAAAGGTAGCGGGGAAATAGAAAAACATGTATAAAGAATAAATATTGCTTCTTAAATTAAGACATTATTCACTCAATTAATATCCCCAGCATGTCGAAATTCTTGGCCAGCTTTTCTAATGGGTTGGTTTTCACACCTGTACTGTAAGTATGGGGTGAATCTTTTATATAGTTTGCGCCGGGTCAAGTGGTGGACGGACATAGGCCCTGCCCTATTAACAATTATATATATATGCGATTGCAAGCATAATATTAATATTTACGTTCTTTTCATCTATATATTATCTCTGAAAGTACTGTTTATCAATGTTGCCCAGTTCAATCAATGTCAGACCGGCATGGGTCTATGCTTCCAGTTTTAATTAAAAATAACTAAATAAAATAATTTGTTTAAACCCACCATATATTAAAATATTAAGCTGTTTTAATATAAATGGCTGTAGATTACTACAATTATATGTCGCTGGAAACATTGGCTGATTAAACCTACCATATATTAAAATAGCATTAACATATTAAGCTGTTTTAATATAAATGTCCATAGAGTACTACAATTATATGTTGCTGGAAACATTGGCCGATTAAACCCACCATATATTAAATTATGATGTTTTAATATATATATATGGCTATAGATTATTACAATTGTATATTACTGGAAACGTTGACCGATACGGTGTGTGGGTAAGCAACAGCTGGCAGTCGCCATTAGCCTATTAAAAGGCTATGTGCGGATGGGACTGACACTTATGGAATCAACTGTGACCTGGCGTCGGGCCTATGCATACACTTCACAAATGGCGATGTATAAAATAGCGGTCACATATAGACAATGCCCTCAGGAGGAGCGACCTTTGAATAGCTTCATCTGGTACACCACATGCCGATACCGGCGGGCACTACTCACGGCTCCGGCTCCTGTGTGACTGAGTCAAAGACCCTATAATACTAAGACGGCTCACTCGGCCTGTACTGTGTAATCAAAATGATCACTTGGCTGTTCTCTTGGTTAAACAGGTGCTATATTATATGTATGAATGAATATATGAATGTGAAAGATGTGTGATGATGGCAATGCTGATGATGATGCTGATGATGATGGGTATTTGTTCATAGAAATTTCATATTGATGTGCATCCATACTTACCTATCTCATGTATAATATAATTGTATGTGTTTACATGTGAAACACCAACCAGCAGCCGGCTGATCAAACCCATCACAAGGTGGCACTGCAAAATTTATATTGCCATTGGAGAGATAGGGAGTGAGCCGTCTTAGTATTATAGTGTCTTTGACTGAGTGTAGAGGAGGCCGCCAATACTAGTTATAGACTATATATATATTATATATATATATATATATATATATATATATATATATATATATATACACACACTAAAACCTGTCTAAATCGACCGTCCATGGGAGTTTTTTTTTAAATATTGCTTTAATGGTATTGTATGGATGATCATTAGGGACCCAAATAAAGCGATCTATATAGGGGAGGGGTCGATCTGTGGAGGTGGTCGACTAGAGACGTTTTACCCATATATTCTCAAAATTCCTCCAATGTGTGTGGCGCGAGGGGGGGGGGGCACCCGTACACAACTCCCGACAGCGGGAGGGGGGGGGCACTCCACCAATGTGCCAATGGAGGAAGTAGTAAAGTATATATGCTCCCTTAGCATTTATACTTGTATAATGCGTTATACATCACATATATATATATATATATAGGTGAATATGTATGCATATATATATATATATATACATGTATATATATATGTATGGGTCAATATATAGGTGGTTTTATGACAGTCCCTGATATGGGTAAATTAAGCTGTATCTCTTTACATTAAAGTGCCTCATCTTGGGCATTACCGGATTCCGTGGTCGAATCGGTAGAGTGCAGGCCTCCCGTGTGGGAGATCGGGAGTTCAATTTCGGGTCAAGTCAAACCAATGACTTACAAAATTGATACTTGTCATTTCCTAGCCTGGCGATCGGCATGAATATGATAGGGCAAGGACTGGTTAGCTCAGTGTCTAATCAATGTGACTGAAGGGTGGTGGTGGCCTGATTTCCCTTTGGGGTAGCACTATACAGTCACCATGAGTGTGCACTGTCATAAGTCAGTATCCGTCCTGATGTTGCCAGGATTTAAAATTCCAACAACCAACCATCCCGAGCATTAATTTGATATATATATGTAAAATTATAATGAATATATATATGTAAAATTATAATGAATATATACATGTAAAATTATAAGGAATATATATACACATGTAAAATTATAATATATGTAAAATTATAATGATAATATATATCAAATTATAAATATACATATATACATGTAACATTATAATAAATATATATGAAATTATAAATATATACATACATGTAAAATTCTAATAAATATATATGGAATTATAAATATATATACACATAAGTTTACATGTATATATATATCAAATTATAAATATATACATGTAAAGTTATAATAAATATATATCAAATTATATATATATATTAAACAGTGTGCTTAGAAGTTAGAGAGTTGATCCCGTTTGGTTAACAAAAAATACCAAAAAAAATTAATGAATTGAATTAGGTTTCATATAGCTAATTTGTTCAGCTGGTTAGAACGCTGCCTGTGTGTCTGTGTGTACACCGGTTACTAGGACTCGGCGTACTACACCAGCAAGCAGCCTACATTATGCAGTAGGCCAGTGTCTGCACCCCCCGGTCAATGTGATTGGATGCATTTCGTTGTGGATTGTGTGTGTGCGTTTTTTTTCCTCCACACATAAGAACCAATAATAATCAATACAACACGGCAGGAAATAATTAAACAAGCCGGCCACCAATTACACCATGTCACGTGTTTCTTTTCACATTGACCCTATTGCAGTGTCGAACCCTGGTTATTATACCGGGGAAGACGGCATGGGCACCCCATAGGAGGAGTGTAATACTGCACCGTCTATAGAAACTATGAAACTGCACCTTGTGTTGATAATGCAATTCAGGCAAAAACCTGGTTAAGCATTTTGTAGCTCTGGAAAATGTACAACGTCGCACAACAAGGATGATCCCAGGATTGGAAGAGATGTCATATGAAGATCGCCTGAGGAGACTTAAGCTACCAACATTGTCATATCGTCGTCTCAGGGGAGATATGATAAGAGACTTATACAATTTTTATTAGAGTCTATGACCTTGATGTCACAACAGGTTTGTTCAACCTCAGAACAAACAGTAACACCAGCGGCCAGCGAGTATAAGATATTCGAGGAGAGGCCCAGACTTGAGGTGAGGAAGCACTCATTTTTCTTTCGAGTGGCAGATCCATGGAACAGTCTCTCAGACCAAGTGGTTGAAGCACCAATGGTAGAAGCATTTGAGAGAAGGCTGGACAGACATTGAAGATGACACCCACAATTATATGACCTCAGGGCACCGTTGACCCACATGTGTGTGCAAAATAAAGTTCTTTTTTGCCATAACGAGCTGGCATTAGAGGCCCATTAGGGGCTAAGTCAGCCTGAAGAGGATCTGTAAGTTAATCTGTAAGTTAAAAACGGACCGATTTATCGGTGCCTTTATGTTGCTGCAGTTCTACAGCCTGTAACCGTCAAGGTTACAAACCCCCCACAAAGAGAAGAGCAGTGTAACTTCTTTTCTATTATTTGTTTCTTCTTTAGCATAGAGATCTGAGGAGACGAAGAGTGTCCTTCTTTCTCACACAGATGGAAACTCCATTTTAAATGCAGGCATAACCACGGTTTTTTTTGTTTGATTATTTTTGCTGTTGTTTGTGTATGTGTTTTTCAATTTTGACATAATAGAGTATATGTGTATCCCCGCTATTTGAGCTAAGTACATACCTATTCATTCATATCAATGATTTGCTCTGCATTTTTCTTGTAGTGTTTGTCTATATTATTATATTTATATTAGTTTATAGCAGTGTTTGTCAGTAGGACTGGAAGACCAGTGCCTCGGCACTGACAACATGTTATTCACCTGTGCCAATTTGGATTTCCACCGCTGATTATAACTTACAGCGTCATCAAAGGCCAGTTGCTCTCATACCATGTCTATGCGGTGTGGGAGGTTAAAAATCCCTTAGGTCGGTAAAAATGTAGGCTCAGGCTTTCTATCGACCAACTGTCTAATGGTGAAAACAAGACCATTCAGACTTATCCATGATTGGCAGTATAAATCTTCAAGAGAAAAAATGACAACCAAAAAAAGACGAATAAAACCACGAAAACAAAACAAACAACATTGTAGGTAGTTTTGTAGCCGGTATAGATGGCACTGCATTGCCCGCCTCCTCTGGCGCATGTGATGAACGGGATGTCCTTAACTTATAGCTTCTTCGACCGGCAATAAAGAGTCACATTACCGACTCGTTATGCCGGCTCCCCCCCCGCCTCCCCGAAGCGATGATTCAATCAGCGGAAATCACATTGAAATTTACACCTTCCACTTCCATCGTCTTTTCTTTTTTTTCTATCTTTAAAAAAAAAGAATGAGCACCCCATATTTGGTTTCCACATTATGATGCTGATAATTTGTTCTTTCTTTTATTGATTGCAAGTCAAATAATTATTGTATCCGCTGTGTATTAAGTATGTTAGCAATAGTACATTATTGAAGTTATCCCAAGAAAGAATTTAAAAGTTTACTTATATGATTTTGTGCTAATGTGGAAAAGTGAAAATTTACACTATGCATGTGGCCAAACTTTTTTTCAACTTATTTTTCCAGTTTTTTCTTGTAAGTCATAACCTTGTCTGCTTAAGAGTAATCAATAAAATCTTGTTTTACTATGTTGTATATGTTAAAATGAGGTTCTGGATGTGTCTTTGATTTTCATGTTACACGAGTGATATTAATGTATTGCTCAATTTGTATAGTTCTAATTCAAAAAGTGACATTCATTTTTGTCAACTCTAACATATGCACAACATACAAACCTTCATAGAACATTGGATTAGGCTATTATTTGTAAGGTTTTTTGCTATTATTTGTAAGGTTTTCACTTTTGGTTTCCATGTCACACTTTCGTGCCCAGTTTTAAAGAATGACCCATTAGTTACTAGATTTATTTACGTATTTTAATTCCACTTCTTCTCTATTTTGTGTGTTATATATGAGAAAAATGTAGTATATATTTTTACATTTTAACTTCACCGTCTTTATTATATGTATATATATATATACAATAAAGAAGGTGGGATTAAAACAGATATATAATTATATATGTATATATAATAAAGAAGGTGGAATTAAAATGCAAACAAAATATTTATTTATATATATAATAAAGAAGGTGTAATAAAAATATATACTTATATAAATGACAAATATAAACATGTATTTATGCATTTTAATTCTATCTTCTCTATTCTGAATGTATATGAGAAACATAAACATGCATTTTAATTCTACCTTCGTCGTCATTTTATATATTTTTCAATATCAGAATTTGAAAGCATATCTTCATATATTTTACTTCTACGTCCCTTAGGGTTTTCTCTTTATTTTTAATGTGAGAAATATATACTTAATATCTACATATTTCACTCCCATCCTCATATGACCTTATATGTTGCAAGGACGTAAAACTCCAATAACCAAACCAACATATTTCACTTCCACCTTCTCGGCTATTTTGTTAACATCCTTATTTCCATTAATATAGTTAATATAAATAATATGCAACTTCAATTAAATTTCATACCATTAATTTCAGCACCATATTTCATAGTTCTACCACTCACATTTTGCATGGTGTAACTTTAGGAGGGTCTTCAATTTTTATTATTTTTTATCTGCCTGAAAATAGTGTCAGAACATTAATTAATGCGTTGAGAACTACCTTGTAACTACAAACACCCCCTCCCCCCTTCTCCCCTCCTCAACAACTTCACTACCCAAACTATCCTCCTTCCACCCAACTTCCTTTTAAAAACCCAGCTGTCTAACTTCACCTGCAATCCCCACGCCTCGAGGCAAGTGTGTATGGCAATCAATCTCACATGACCATAGTGGCTTCGGCTTCTATTTTTTATTTCTTTTAAAACATATTTTTTAAACAACAAAAACCCGTCCAGGCACGATCCGTCTAGCCACCAGAGCGAGGCGAATCGTTTTTTTTTTTGGGGTGGTGCTGTTTTTTTGTTTGTTAAAAAAACATAGAATACAGATAGCATGTCCATTCATTCTCTGATACATTCACAATGTATTCATACTTGCGCAATGTATTCATACATGCACACACACACACTCATTGCGAATAGCGCTTGCTGTGGAGCGACATTTCCAGGTTTTAATTACGCTTTAATACCTAGACGAGGTGAATATTACTGTGTGTGCATATAAATGTGCGTGTTACAACCTTCAATGGATGACCTGCACTCATCTCACCAGGTGAGAGGTGGGGTGGAGGTGGGGGTGGGGTGGGGGTGGGTGGGTAAGTTCAGGTGAGTTCTTCCCTTCTTCCTCTGGCCTTGGCCGGACTTACGGTGCATACCGGTGAATCTGGAGGGACTGAAGTTTGGATCCTGGTCGAGTCGAACCAATGACTTATAAAATAGGTTCCTGTTGCTGCTCGGCGCTTGGCATTATGAGGTCAGGACAGGGACTGGGCGCACAGTGTCAGGATAATGTGACTGTGTGGGACATCCAGTCATGGTGCCGGTGGCCTGATTTCCCAGTGGGGCAGCACTATAAAGTTGCCATGAGTGCGCGCTGTCACAAGTCGGTGCACGTCCTGGTATGGCCTAGGGTCTTACTGGGGTGTAAAACTACACCAACCACCCAGCCTCCCCTGACCCTCTCAGAGGACTGTGGTTGGGCTCCTTTGGCTGCCTTTTTCCTTCCCCCCTCCCCCCCACCCCCACCCCCCACCCCCAATTCCTCTGATCACTACCCATCAGAAGCCAACTCCCGACCACATGAGACTGCTTTCAGCGGTGCCCATTCAGTGCTGTAGATTTGCAGCCTTCAGTGCACCAATGCGACTGAAAACTCCCCCAAAACAAACATGTGAGTTCTCTGTTCTAATGGACCGCCGTGGTGACCTTATAGGGGTATTCCAAGTCCCGTTCGTCTCTCGAGAAGGTTGGTTGGTAGTTTTACGTCCTGGCACCATCTAAGGTCATATCAGGACAGGTACCGACTTGCGACACCTGCACATTCAATGCGAATCTAAGGTTATATCAGGATGGGTACCGAATTGTGACAGTGCACACGCGACTTTATATAAATTATAGTGCTGCCCCACTAGGAAATTAGGCCGCCAGCAACATGACCCAATATCCCACTTAGTGGGAATTATCCTGATACTTAGATAACCAGTCCTTGCTCTATCCTAGTCATGTATCTACACACACCATAGTTTATCACATAAATGCAGGCCTTAAAAAAAAAATTAAGTTCATGATTTAGGTCGAGTCAAAAGTGTTTCCAGACTAATTGCATGTGCTATGTAGTGTGCGAGTTAGGTCAAATCGAGATAGCTACCAACTTGTGACAGGGACCAGATGGGATGCCCGAATGAGTTAGAGCATCCGTCTCCCGTGTTGGTAGATCGTGGGGTCATGGGGTCGAACCCTGGTTGAGTCAAACCAATGACTTAAAAATTGATACTTGTCGCTTCCTAGCATGGCACTCAGCATTATTAGGATAGGGCAAGGACTGGTTGGCTCAGTGTCAGGATAATGTGACTGAGTGGGATATCAGGTCATGGTGCTGGCAGCCTGGTCTAACAGTGGGGCAGCACTATAAAGTTGCCATGAGTGCGCACTGTCACAAGTCGGTACCCGTCCTGATATGACCTTAGATGTTGCTACGATGTAAAACAACAACAAACAAAACTTGTGACAGGGCACACTCGTTTATAGTGCTGCCCCAATGGGATACAGTGCCACCAGCACCACAACACGCCCCCGACTCAGTAACGTTATATTGGCACTGGGCCAATTGACAATTTGTCGCCACCTAGCCTGGATATCGGCATTACTAGGATAGAGCTAAGACTAATCTGATCATCAGGATAATGTGACTGAGTGTGATACCAGGTCATGGTGGCAGGCTGCACGGTATAGCAGTGGGGCAGCACTGTATATACTCCCCCCGTCCCCCAGCGCAACAGTGAGTGAGCGTAATGGCCGCTGAGGCGTTGGCGAGTAGGTGGCGCCACGTGGTGGGGGAGGTGAGGTCATATCAGTAGATGACCTAATGAATAGAGGTAACCAGCCGATGACTTAGTGGCTGGGGAGTAGATGGAATCTAGCTTATTATACTCATATAATGGCTTATACAGCATATATTTGATTAGTATGCCGTTTTCTCTTAACTCTTTCAAAATAATGAAAGATGGTTGTGATGATAACAATCCGCCCAGGACTGTGGTTGGTTCGATGGGGGCTGGGGTAGAGGGTTGGGTGTGGGGGGTGGGGTAGAGGGTGGGGTGTGGGGGTGTGGGGGTGCGTGATGCACTTGTTGCATGCTATCGTGCTTGCAGCCGGCGGCTGGCTTAACTTTGACTTAAGGGCGCATTCCATATACGCGTAATGCGTAATGCGAATGCGAATGCGACAAAAAATCGAAACGCCTTGAAACCTATGAGCTACATTCCATACACGCGTAATGCGTAATGCGAATGCGAATGCGTCAGAAATTCATTATCCCGATCGGTCCCTGTAGCGATCGGTACGTAATGCGTTATGCGTCAAGCTGGATGTGAATAGAAACCTGAGTCTGATGTCTCCATTAGTTTAACACCAGGAGAGGCGACTGAGCATTACGGAACAGCCTCACAGAGGGGTGCTAATTGGAAACACATGGTGAGCTGGGCACCAGGGAGACATAGGGTTAGGGGAAAGCTAAAAATGCTACCATATGCACAGAAATATGAATACTTATCTATAATTTGGTTATAATAAAGGTAGGAACCCCCATGTGACATACAAAAAGTTACATAGATATACATGCAATATTTGGTCATATACAGAGCAGTATGGAGAATAATTGTTTATTTTTATTTTTTAAATATAGCCAGTCGTGCGCCACATAACGCATAACGCATAACGCGTAACGCATAACGCATTACGCATTACGCGTATATGGAATGCGCCCTTTAGGCCTTAACTTTGACATTACGTGTTGTCAGTTATACCCCACCCCCACCCCCACCCCCCACATCCTCACCACCTATCAGACGTGATATGCTTTTACGAAACTGGGTTTTTAAGTGGGCACACACACACCACCACACACACACAAGTTACTGGCCCACATATTAAATTCCACTGACTACCGTGCGAGATAAATTGAAATAGTTCCATATAAAGCCCATTTGTGTTTTTACCGCATTAGGTAAATTGCATTAGTTCCATATAAAGCCCATTTGTGTTTTTACCGCATTAGGTAAATTGCATTAGTCCCATATAAAGCCCATTTGTGTTTTTACCACAATGGTAAATTGCATTAGTTCCATATAAAGCCCATTTGTGTTTTTACGGCATTAGGTAAATTGCATTAGTTCCATATAAAGCCCATTTGTGTTTTTACGGCATTAGGTAAATTGCATTAGTCCCATATAAAGCCCATTTGTGTTTTTACCACAATGGTAAATTGCATTAGTTCCATGTAAAGCCCATTTGTGTTTTTACCGCATTAGGTAAATTGCATTAGTTCCATGTAAAGCCCATTTGTGTTTTTACCGCATTAGGTAAATTGCATTAGTTCCATATAAAGCCCATTTGTGTTTTTACCGCATTAGGTAAATTGCATTAGTCCCATATAAAGCCCATTTGTGTTTTTACCGCATTAGGAAAATTGCATTAGATCCATATAAAGCCCATTTGTGGTTTTTTGTGCGTGTTAAAAAATATATAATTTAAGTTGCATAGTCCGATGAAAGCATAATATTTTCAAAACCAAAACAATTATCTAGATTTGATTATACATATCTCACTCAAATATGATGTACTTAGTAACCATTTATTGTCACAGAGAAGGGGTGAGTCAATTTAATAGGACCTATTACCGCAGAAGCCTATGGTGTCAGAAATGCTTGTCGAAATTAATTTTCTATGCTTGCACTTCACATATCTTAAAAGTGTCATTTAAAATCAAAGTTACTTCAAACTAACGTAAGGTAGATTATGACTATCAACCTAATATGTTTATCTCAGAAAATGATAGAAACTCAAAACAATCGGACCATATATATATATGATGTATAACAAATTATGCAAGTATAAAGATATGTAAGGGTTAATTATAACTATTAATTGTTATACTTCGTAAGACCAACACTGTATCGATGGCTCCACCTACCCTCCTTGCCTCCACCGGATGTAGACCAGTGTCAGTCGCACCGGAGGATTTTTTTCTTTTTTTCAGGGGCAAGGGCCTATAATCCTTGCCAGAGATTAAACTACTCAACCCACTACCTCCTTGTTTCTCCCTAATTTGTACTGGAGATATGTTTATATATAAGTATATCTAGGATATACGCGTGTATATATATATATATATATATATATATATATATACTAGGGTTATGTATTAATAAGTTTGTTTGGAGATAAAAATGAGCCACCCACCAAAAGCCCTAGCAACACTCAATGTCAACCTAAATTCAAATAA
Source organism: Branchipolynoe longqiensis (assembly GCA_030323885.1). NCBI lineage: Eukaryota > Metazoa > Annelida > Polychaeta > Phyllodocida > Polynoidae > Branchipolynoe > Branchipolynoe longqiensis. The sequence goes on along the minus strand of CM059190.1, from coordinate 95,160,825 downwards.
TTCTTGGTTAACTTCTGCAGTAGCTAAAACTAAGAACAACACTCACAACATAAAAACAGTCGACACATTAAGACTCATTTTCTTTAATCGTGTCACATGTCATCGACACTGGGGCATTTGCAGACCAGCTCTCTTAATGGGTATGGAATTAATTTTTACCTCTTTAAATGGGATATACGAGCGAAAAGGCGTGTGTGTGGTGGGGGTGGGGGTGGGGGTGGTGAGGGTGGGGGTGTGTGTCGGGGTGGTAACATTTCCTGAATGGGACTCTGGAATATAGGTCATGAATACTTTCAGAGTTGTTGTTTTTTATGGTCATGTCAAGAGTGGTGATTAAAGATTATTCAAATGAGAAAATAGCCGGTTTGGTTCATAGCAAACCACGAGAGCCAACTGCAGATATCCCATGATGCACCTCTGTAGCAAGTGCTGTGCTTGAAAACAACTAGGCCAACCAGTGGTCCACAACTGGTTCAGCAAAGGATGTGGTATGTGCTGTCCTGTCTGTGGGAAAGTGTATATCAAAGACTCCTTGCTGCTTATTGGAAAGAGTAGCCTGTGTGGCGGAAGCAGGTTTCCTCCAAAGAAATCTGTCAGAATGACAATATGTTTGACATCGAATAGCTGATGATAAAAATCAATGGCATCGTTAAATAAAACAAGCTTTAGAAACAAAACCAACTCAGGACTACCTGAGCTACTTTTCTTCTTAATGGCCTGCTTGTTGATGTGACTTTTATTGCATCACTTTATGAAGTACCTCTGACAATCTAACCGAGTCACTGCTGGATTTCTATTTACATATATACATAAAAATATGTGTGGCTTATATAAGAGTACAGTTGGTTGGTTATTGGAGTTTTACGTCCTGGCAACATCTAAGGTCATCAGGACGGGTACCGACTTCTGACAGTGCGCACTCATGGTGACTTTATAGTGCTGCCCCACTGGGAGACCAAGCCACCAGGACCATGACCTGATATCCCACTCAGTCACATTATCATGACACTGAGCCAACTTGTCCTATACTAATAATGCAAAGCGCCTGGCTAGAAAGTGAAAAGTATCAAGTTGTAAGTCATTGGTTTGACTCGACCAGGGTTCGAATCCCACGATTTACCAAAACGGGAGAGGGACGCTCAACTCATTCGGCCATCCCGTCTCGTCAATTTATGTATACATATTGTACATATATATAATAAGTATTGACATACAGATTATTTCTATAGGTGTATTCAATAAATAAAATAGGTTAATTCTATATAGTACATACAAATGATGTATTCAATATACACTAAATACTATACGGTTATTCAATATATAATTTGGTATAATTGTACCGAAATGGAGGTATTGGGTCAATTGCCGCCGGGTGACTGGACAAGTACCGGACAAGTACCATACATGTACCGTACATGTACCGGACGAGAACCGGATGAGAACCGGACACGTAACGGATGGGCACCGGACATGTACTGGACAAAATGGACAAACCGGACACCAACCGGACACCAATGGATGGGTACTGGACATGTACGGATGGGTACCGGATATGAACCGGACAAACTGAACACCAACCAGAGGACACCTCAGTCCGGCGGTGTCCGGTAGAAGTTTTGTGCATGTTCAAAACTTGTACCGGACACCGCCGGACACCAACGGCAACCGCCGGATGGCATACCAGACATGTACCGGACATTGCCGTATTTCACCGGATAGTGTCCGGTTCCCCAGTCCGGTAAGGTGTGACTGGGCCTTTAATACGATGCACAATAGCTCCCCTAAATTTATAATATTATAATGAACCCACGTTTTTGCCAAAGCCAAGTCAAAGTCAAAGCTCGGTTAAACCAATGATCGGTTAATCCAAACAAATTTCTAGGGTCCCTTCAAGTTTGGTTTAACGGGGTTATACTGTATCTCGCTATGGCAAAGCTACCCTACCTCAAGTAGACATACTATGTAATTCCGTAAATAAAGTTGAAGTAAAAAGTCATCAAATATTGACAAATCCATTTCATCATCATCATGCTGTCGGTCACGATGCGACAAAGACTGCTTTCATTACTTGACTGCCACTCTCCATTCAGCTCTCTGCTGTGAGAGTTGCGTCCATGAGTTGGTCTTAATGTCTCTCAGCTTCAGGTTTCTCTTGATACAGTTCATGAAAGCTGCCTGCAAAAGTGTTGAAGTGCTGCTGGCTTTTGCAAGTTACCAGCGGCACTCTCTCGGGAGCAAATAGAGGTTTCACACCGGCAAGAAAAGTCGACAGGCGCAAAACTATTTGTCCCTGTAGTGGCTGGTCGGGAGATGTTGGGAGTTCCATACATCAACCGCCCTTAATGCTGCCACAGTGACATGGTTTTCTGTTTAGGGTTTGCTCCCTTAGCCTTCGGTTCTGTCAAGAACCTGTACCACAAGGCAGTGGTTTACAACTCTGCAGGGCAGGGGCGTCAAACTCCCCGAGGTAAATCCATTTACAAGAAAATTATAGGTGATGGGTGGATGGGGACACCAATCTAATAAGTTATTGTATTAAACAAGGTGACCCTTTGATATTGTATATATTTTAGTTTTTATTCCTTCAGGTACTCCCAATGGTTGAATGTAAACAGCATTCTGATTGGATGGAATTTGTTATGCGTTGCATGTTTAGTGTTTACACGTATTACCAACATCTAAATCACTTAATCAATAAAGATAATGTATATATCACTGGTTCTATCTCCCTGTTTCGACCGGATGCGGTGGCCGAATCGATACAGTGTGGGCCTCACGTGCGGGAGATCGGGAGTTCGGTTCCCAGTTGAATCAAACGATGACTTATAAAATTGATACTTGTCGCTTCCTAGCCAGGCACTCGACATTAATAGGATAGGGCAAGGACTGGTTAGTGTCCGGCTAATGTGACTGAGTGGGATATTGGGTCATGGTGATGGTGGCCTGATTTCCCAGTGGCCCAGCACTATAAAGTCGCCATGAGTGTACACTGTCACAAGTCGGTACCCATCCTGATATGACCTTAGATGTTGCCAGGACGTGAAACTCCAACAACCAACCCAAGCTCCCTGTTTCGTGAATACTTACTGCGGGTTTGGAAGCGGAGAAGGACTCGACTAAACAAGCGAAATCTACATGCTGGAAAGCCAGCACATTTAGTGTGTCTCCCAACCTAGTTCTCCAACACATAGAAACGCCATCAATCAATACTTAATAAATATTTATATTCACTCACCGACTCCAGATGCATCCACATCAATTGAAACACTCACTTAGGTTAGTGTTTACATCGGTCTGAGATAAGTACGGCTCTCCCTGCAGTAATCCACACTAACAGCTCAACCCACACCCATATATATATGTATATATGTATATATTTATATATATATATATATGTATGTGTGTCATATCAGGACGGATACCGACTTGTGACAGTGCGCAATCATGGTGACTTTATAGTGCTGCCCCACTGGGAGACCAGGCCACTGGCACCATGACCTGATATCCCACTCAGTCACATTATCCTGACACTGAGCCAACCAGTCCTTGCCCTATCCTAATAATGCCGAGCGCCTGGCTAGGAAGTAACAAGTATCAATTTTTAAGTAATTGGTTTGACTTGAGCAGGGTTCGAACCAACGATCACACGGTCTACCAACACTGGAGACGTACGCTCTAACTCATTCATCCATCCCGTCTGTTCATATATATATGTATACATGTATGTATATATATATGTATATAAAACAATCATCTGAGCGAGTGGAGAGTGGAGCCCTGCGCAGGAGGCAGAGAAGTGCATGCTGGTACCCACTCCCACCCCGGAGTGTGGGGTGGGTGGGTGCAAGACACTACATAGCTTATTACAGTGTTTACACGCGATAAAGGGTTAATCACAGTCCATATATATATATATATATTATATGTAAGCGCACACATATATATATATATGATGTATAACGAATTATGAAAGTATAAAGATATGTAAGGGTTAATTATTATTGTTAATTGTTATACTCCGTAAGACCAACACTGTACAGGTGGCTCCACCTACCCTCCTCTCCTCCACCGGATGTAGACCAGTGTCAGTTGCACTGGAGGGTTTTTCTTATATATTATATGGAGAGAGAGAAATATAAAAAGACATCTTTGGCTACTCATGTGTATATATGTTTTGTATGTATGTACGTATGTATACATATATATACACCTATTTATAACAGATATATATATATTATCGTTATCTGTATATTGAATAAACTTCTATATATGTGTCGCATTTGTACGTCTATAAATATCCGTGCTTGTACGAATGCCAAAAATGGGAACAGACCGAATCGAATGAATTTGATTAATTATAATAATTAATCGAATGAATTTGATTAATTATAATAATTACGCGGATAACACATAATATATCAAATATGCAAAAGCGATGCTTTTTAAACCCCCCATGTTATTAATACGCATGCGTGATACAGCCATAGCGACCGCGCGGGGAGCGTTGGGGGAATAAAGGCTTCCGGTTTGCAAACAATTAACCGTCGCGCTTCTCCCAAAATAAACGATCGTGCGCCAAAACTAAAACAACATAAATGAAGATATAACAAAATCAAAATTTTAATCCAGGTTTAGCACACAGATAAGAGGCGGAAGTTCCCAATGTGTGTTGGGAACGCTGGGTTGGTTCACAAACCGGCGTCTGTTAAGTCTTAGTGCAACACCTCATTCTCCTCATCCCTCGGTTGGTAGGGTGTGTTAGTGCGGCGCGCCCTCTCGGGGTGCTCTCATTTATTACTGGGTTCCATGGGAATACTAGAGAAAGGCCTTTTCAAATTAACGACGATGCTTTCAGGCACCTGCCCCAGTAACGACCTGGTGGCATGCTCAGCACTGTGTGTGAGAAATGGCTACCTCCAATCAAACTTAGAGGCGCCAGCCATTTGGGGGCATACATTCTCCATTACATACCCTCCCCCCTCCATCCACCACCCCACCCCACCCCCACCCCCCACTATCCTCTCCACCATTTCTTGGAGATATAATACCAATAGATGAGGCTTTAAATTAAAAATACAACAACCCAAACACACAAATCCCAATCGATTGATTTCTTTGTGTTTGGAGGGTAATACAATTTTAGACTAGATGAGCCACATTTCTTTGGCAATCGATAACACAAAAATCCATTGATCGATTTGATTTGAGTTAATCAGCATATGTTCGGGGATTGTGCGTGGAACAATGGAGGCAGTGGTCTAGTTTTTGTGTGTAATGTATGCACTCCCTCACTCCTCCAAGTCAACATAAAATACACACACAAAACACCACCACCATTGAAACCAATAATGAACTTCATAAGTATATGTACATATCTAGCTCTTCTATCATGTAATAATGAATGACAATAGATCCATTCGAGGGGGCAGGGGCTGTGGAGTGGGGGGGGGGGGTAATTTTATGCCTGGCGAATATTTTACTATAAACAAAATACTGTGCTATTTGTAATTCGCTACTCTTCACGTGCGCACTTTCGATTGATCCCACAATGCTTTGCGCTGGTGTATTGGCATAGTATGCTTCTGTGTGTCCACGTCGTTAACGGTGCAGTAAAGTGAGTAAAGCCATGTAAGCCATGTAAGCCATGTAAGCCATGTAAGCCATGTAAGCCATGTACACCATGTACACCATGTAAGCCATGTAAACCATGCAAGCCATGTAAACCATGTAAGCCATGTAAGCCATGTAAACCATGTAAGCCATGTAAGCCATGTAAGCCACATAAGCCATATAAGCCACATACGCCTTGCAAGCCATGTAAGCCACACAATCCATGTAAGCCATATAAGTCATGCACGTCATGTAAGCCATGCAATCTATGTATGCCATGGAAGCTGTATAAGTTGTATAAGCCATGTAAGCCATGTAAGCCATGTAAGCCATCTAAGCCTTATAAGCCATGTAAGCCATGTAAGCCATGTAAACCCCGATTTTATTTACCCATGTCTAACACCAAATAAATGTCTCAGTTCCAATGCACTGCCAACTGCTAACTGACAATTCTCTACTGCCAAGTCATGATAATCTTATGCCCCAGAAATGATCAACCAAACCTACATCATCATTACCACCATTATCATCATCATGCATGCAGTGTACATAGGACGTTATGACAATACGGATATTCCGAGTTTCCACTGATCCCTTATGGCCCTGTCACACTACGACGTATAGCCTCAACGTGTGCCAAAGTGTGCAATTTTGCAGCAACACGTTACGTATATGTTAGGCATAAATCATATATGTTCTGGGTACATCCGCATACGTCGGCATACGTCGTCATACGGCGACGCACATCGAGGCTCCAAAATTCTTTTGAACATGTTCAAAATTTTCAATGTGTGGCAAAGTGTGTCTTATACATTAGGCATACGCTATATGTACGTTAGACGTACGTCGACATACAATAGGTGTACGTTAGACATACATCGAGGTACGTTGATGTACGTTAGCCAACGTATGCGTAACATAGTCCTAACATACTTCTATCGTATGTCTGCCATATTTCCAACGTGTTTGAATTAAGCCACCATTTTTGTCAACCCGAACGTATTCGTTTATGCAACCCGAGGTTGTAGGATCTGCGCATGAGCACAACAATGGTTTGGATGATCTTAGTTGTTTAATCGATTACGGCCATTGGTATTGCATAATGCTTTATGTAGCATACAACTTACTCGACTGGTCACAACCCGGCGTCTCATATTATGCATGTGTGTAGGAGGGGGGGGGGGGGGCAGAGAGGCAGCGGGGGCAGATGGGGGGTATGCTTCGCGGTTCGATGGTTACCAGAAAACAATGCCCCGAGCAGGCTTGCGCAACCATTTCACACCCGAATGAACTTCGCCACCCCCTCACTCCCCCCCCCCCCCCCCCCCCCCCAGTCCACATAACCACACACTCACACTTACACCCACACCCACACCCACACCCACACCCACACCCACACCACACCACACTCACACCCACACAACCCACCCACACCACAGCCACACTCACACACACCCACCCCCACTCCCACACCCCCACCCCCCACTCCCCCCACCCACCCACCCCCACATGCCACATTCCCCCCACCCCCACCCCACCCCCACCCAGAACCACACCCACAACCATCGCCCACCACTCGATTACACCGCCTCGTCCTGAATCTAGTCCAGCGGTCCCACCAATTTGATTATGTCAACGCCCGCTTGGTGACGTGGTGGTAGTGGGTTTCTTAATCAAAGGCAACGCGTTACATAAGGCCAGCCCGCAATGGGTCATCAATGGCCGCGGGCTAGCATTAATATTTATCATCGCCCGAGCCCACACAGACCCGTTGTGTCACAGAGGGTTAAGTTGTGAATGTTTGTGTGTGAGTGTATGTGTGTGTGTGGGTTGGGGAGGTATGTGTGAGGGTGTGGGGAGGTACGTGTGTGGATGACAATGACCAGCAGGCTTAGGCAAAGAAACATCACTCGGACTGAGGCATCCCTCCAACCCCCCAACCCCCCACCCACACACTAACCACCCCACAAAACACCCCCCACCCCCCACCCCTAACCACCCACCCCACAAAACACCACCACTGCCATTACACAAACCGCTCCTCTCCAGCTGTACAAGCCAAACAAGCTCTAACAATATCCCATAATACCTACCCCGTTAATAAGTTATGACTTCTCAACTTGGGTGGGTATATCCATATTGGTTTGCCTTGTAGAGCTTTAATCCGGTGGTAGGGTTGCATCCACGTGTTTTTTGTTGTTTTGTTGTTATATTAGTTGATTAAAGCTGCATAGTCCATAAATATCAAATTTTCAAAACCAAAACAATGATCTAAATTTGATTCTACATATCTAACTTAGATACTGATGCACTTATTAAGCATTTGTGTCTGCGTAGAAGGCAATACTGAGTCAATTTAACAGAACCTGTTACTGCAGAAGTGTATGGTGTCAGAGTTTTGGCAAGCTTGCCAAACCAATTTTCCATGTTTGCACTCAAAATATCTAAAAGGTTTACCATTTAAAATAAAAGTAACTTTGAACTAATGTAAATTAGATACTAGTGGTCGATCTAATATATTTATCTCAGAAAAAATACAGAAATTCAAAACCATCGGACTATGCAACTTTAAGCTAGTGACATCTATCGGCAGAATCTGGAGCCACTCTATTCGGGTACTTTCCAGCTTTAACTGGCGGGGTCTATTGATTGTGTAATAGTTTGGTGTAGGGACGGCGAGCTGGTCTTGTCTATAGTCTCCCATGTATGAATAGACAAGTGCAGACACAGCCAGACTCGCCGTACATATATCACATACAGCGACACAATCTAGATATTGGCTGGTTCTTGGAGTTTTACATCCTGGCAACATCTAAGATCATACCAGAACGGCTACCGACTTGTGACAGTGCACACTCATGGCGACTTTATCATGCTGCCCCACTGGGAAATCAGGCCACCAGTACCATATCCCACTCAGTCACATTATCCTGACACTGAGTTAACCAGTCCTTGCGCTATCCTATTAATGCCGAGCGCCAGGCTAGGAAGCGACAAGTATAAATTTTATAAGTCTTTATTTGAGTTAGGGAATTTATATACCGTATATGTCCCAATAGAAGGACGCTACCCAATAGAAGCACCCCCCTCCCATTTCTAGATTGAAAGCACGCAGACATTTAGGGTTATATATTCAGACTGAATGCACATAAAATAAGACAATCCCACTTTATTTCAGAGGCATGACAAAAAGAAATAAAAATTTACGATCATATTCAGACTGAACGCACATAAAATATGAAATCCCTCCGAGCTTGGTTCTGTACTTACAGAAATGTTTACGTATCGCTACCTAACCTGGTACTTGGCATCAATAGAATAGACCAAGGACTGCTTTGCTCAGTATCGGGATAATGTCACTTAGTGGGATATCGGGTCATACTCATAGTACCGACGGCCTGGTCTCTGGGGCAGCACTAAAAGGTCACCACGAGTGCGCGCTGTCACAAGTCGGTGCCCGGCAGTAAAACAACCCACTGCCCGTGTCCCACTTTAGTGGAGTGTAGTCGGGGGTTGGGCGGGGAGGGGTGCTTCCCTCACGACACACGTGCTTCTCTGCGCGCCACTGCCTTCCCTTCACGCCGAATTTCCCGGTTTTCTACGCGCGCCGACGTCTGCGCGCCGAGCGGCGCGCCGCGCGGCGTTTGTCATGTCTCATTAGAAGCGGCGTTTGTCCCCATCAGTGGACGCCGGGCTGCGCGCGCAGCGCACATCAAAGACTTCCGGTGTGTGAGCCCGGGGCGCCGCGCCGTGCCGCAGTGCCCGCAGTGCCCGCAGTGCCCGCTGTGCCCGCTGTGCCCGCTGTGCCCGCTGTGCCCGCTGTGCCCGCTGTGCCCGCTGTGCCCGCTGTGCCCGCCGCCCTCCGCCCGCCGCCCGCCGCCCCTTCACATGCTGGTGGATGATGAGGGCCGGACGGAGGGGTGGGGGTGGGTGGGTGGGTGGGTGGGAGGTTACGTAGTGATGTGAATGGATGAGATGGAGGAATGTGGGAAGTGTGGTGGGGGTAGTCGTAAACAGTAGATGTGATAGGATGGGGGTGGGGTGAGATAGGTGTGTGTGTTGGGATGTGGGGATGTGGGGATGTGGGGATGTGGGGATGTGGGGGTGGGGTGGAGACTGGGAGTGGGGTGTAGTTGAGTAACTGTAAGGTGTTGGAGGATTAGGTGGGTGGGAGAGGTCGTGGGATGGGTTGGTGTAATTGATAATAGGGAGTGGGATGATAATGAGAGTGTATGGTGTAGGGCGGGTCGGGTCGGGGCGGGGCGGGGCGGGGCGGGCGAGGCGGGACCCAGGCAAAACAAGGCGAGGTCCGAGCGGAGCAGGGCGGGGTGGGGCCGGCGGGGCGGGACGAGGAGGGGCAGTGCGGGACGGGCTGGGGCGGGACGGAAGCATGGGGGGTTGACTAGTTGACTAGTTGTAGGGTGTCGGAGGACGGGGTAGTGAGCTGTAAGACATGGGAGGAGCTGGGTGTAGTGGGTTATTTGTATTGTGCTGGAGCATGACGTAGGATTGGAGTAGTGGGTTGTAGGATGGTAGGGTGGGGAGAATGCAAGTTGGACCGGTTGTTGGGTACTGGAGGATGGCGTGGAAGATGTCGTGAGATTATATATAGGTTGGTGTAACCGATTGCAAGGTGTGGAAGGATTGGATGATTGGTTGGTTGTTGGAGTATTACATCCTGGCAACATCTAAGGTCATGTCAGGATGGATACGGACTTGTGACAGTACACACTCATGGCAATTTTATAGTGCTGCCCCACTGGTACACCAGGCCACCAGCACCATGACCCGATTTCCAACTCAGTCACATTATCCTGAGCTAACCTGTCCTTGCCCTATATTAATAATGCCGAGCACCTGGCTAGGAAGCGGCAAGTATCAAATTTTAAGACATTGGTTTGACTCGACTGTGAATTGAACTCCAATGATATACCAAAATGGGCGACGGATGTTCAACTCATTCAACCATTCCGTCTCACGAGGAGGAGTCGGTAGTAGGGGGTGGATGAGAATGGGGTGAAAGAAGAATGTTTGTTTGTTTGTTGTTGTTTTATGTCCTAGCAACACCCAAGGTCATACCAGGACGGGCAAAGAGGAATGAGATGCACAGCAAAAAGGTTAATTCCACCACGGAAAATATGCATTTTAAATATCCCGTTCAATATTTCTAAATCCATTCAAGATCCCTGTATCATCAGAGTATTTCATAATTAGATCCACCAGGCTGGAGTAGCCGATTTTTAACATCGCATGCCATACTGATGCTGTTCAAAACCTGCTCTCTTCACATAATTATTTCCTAACCACAGTGTGTATCGTTCCCATAGTGATGTATCTGCGGTGTGTTCGAGAGGAGGGAGTTGGGGGGGGGGGAGCGGACGTTAGATAGGTACAGAAACCTCTGTGGAAGAATTGTGTTTTATAGGATAACTAATAAGCTCACGATCTTTGTCTTTTACTAAATGTATTTTATTCAGTGAATTATGTCTTTTGTCAGTGCCAGAGCACCGGTCTTCCGGCCGTTCATTACAATTTGTTGGTACATAAATGACAATATCAGTTGCAATAATAACCACATGAAAAACCTGTTTGATAATAGAATCATAATATAAATTGACTATTTGTTGAAATAGTAACTGCATACAATTCAAGTTCAACATATCTCTGATCCGAGTCCTGGTATGACCTTAGATGTTGCCAGGACGTAAAGCTCCAACAACCAACCAACCCTCTACCCGTCCTGATATGATCTTAGATGTTGTTAGGACGTAAAACAACAATAAACAAACAAAACGAACCCTCTGATCCTAACCCATGACGAGCTGAAACTGAGAGCGCTGACGGCCCAGAGAACCTTCTACGTTCTAGCCACACGACGCTGCAACTGAGGCGCCACCCAGTGAGTAAACGAGGAACTAGACGTCCATCGGCCAGCGGCGGACGCAGCTGGGACTCGCCTCCATGACAGCAGGCCGAGTGTCCTGTTTGTGGGTCACGTGTGTGTTGGGGGTGGGGGGGGGGGTGATGATGGCAGTACCCCTCACAATCCTTAGTATTGAGAAACAAATGAACTGATTGCTAATTAAAGCTGTATAGTCTAATGAAAATATCAAATTTTTCTAAACCAAAACAATTATCCAGATTTGATTCTAGATGTCGATACTGGTGCACTTATTAAGCATTTGTCACCACATAAGCGGGAATACTGAGGTAATATAAAGAGAGCTTGTTACTGCAGAAGCCTATGGTGCCAGAATTTTGGCATGTTTGCCTAAATTAATTTGGCATGTTTGCACTTGAAATATATTCAAATAAAAGTTACTTCAAACTAAAGTAAGGTAGATTATAACGATCAAACTCATATATTTATCTCAGAAAATGACAGAAACTTAAAAAGCATCAGACTATGCAACTTTAATAGAACTCAATAGAAATTTTTAAGTCTTTGGTTTGACTCGACCAGGGTTCGAACCCGTGAGTTCGATTCCACGATCTACCAAAACGGGAGACGGACGCTCAACTCATTCGGCCATTCCGTCTGGTAGAAAAATAGGAAATTGTCACGTTACAACTTACAGGCAACGGGCATCATGTTGAGGCCTGAGGTCGATGTGTCTGTGTGCAGGTTGTTCTTTACACATTCAGTAAATCATTCACTTGGTATGCAGGTATTGCAGGTATAGCAATACCTAAGGGAGTTTAATGCTCCTGCGCTGCAGAGTTGTAAACCACTGCCTTGTGGTACAGGTTCTTGACAGAACCGAAGGCTAAGGGAGTAAACCCTAAACAGAAAACCATGTCACTGTGGCAGCATTAAGGGCGGTTGATGTATGGAACTCCCAACATCTCCCAGCCAGCCACTACAGGGACAAATAGTTTTGCGCCTGTCTTGACATGTTCTTGCCGGTGTGAAACCTCTATTTGCTCCCCGAGAGAGTGCTGCTGGTAACTTGCAAAAGCCAGCAGCACTTCAACACTTTTGTAGGCAGCTTTCATGAAATGTACAACCGCACAAAGAGATCTAAATGGAGAGCGGCAGTCAAGTAATGAAAGCAGTCTTTGTCGCATCGCGACCTACAGCATGATGATGATGATGAAATCATTCACTAAATATCTACACATTTCTATTCTTTGCAGGCTCTGTCAGTGCTTTATATATCTGTTCTGACAGTGTCACATGGAATAAGCTTTTAACGTCAGTTTATATTTGCACATTTGCTCTACCGATTCATTTGTATAGCGCACAGAATACTGTCACTTTGAATGAAAACAAGGTGTTTAGTATAACCAGTAAAATGATCATGCTCACAGGGCATCTTGCATCACACATATAATTATATTTTCTAGCTAAAATGCAGGATTATATCACACACTGCTCTAGAAGATATCACCACTCATCTAACTGCATCTTTGTTCTGTGTTATTAATGTGTTTGAGCGTGTGTGTAAAGGGCGACAGCAGGCTAGGCAGGCAGTCCCTATTGAGTCCCTTATTTGTTAGACAGGTGTATTTCCCTCTCCTAAGTTCCCACAACAAGGCCCCTATAGTGTTCAAATGTCATACATACAGAAGCGCGCGGAAAGATGATACCCCAGGATATATATATATGAGACTGTCTCAAAAGGTGCTAAGCAATATGGGACAAAACTTTGTCCATTGTAATGATCAACATACTATCTGCTTATGCATTTGCTCAGGATAAACTAATTAGTTTTTTACATGGTGTTTCATAATCCCAATAGAATACATATTGATTTGAAGCAAATGTCCTTGTGTTTTCAGTGTAACTGTTTCTGTGCGCTTTTGTGTCAATCGTTACAATGGACAAAAAAAAGAGTTATCACCTTTTGAGAGAGGTTCATATATATATATATATATGCCTATGTATATATATATGTATATATGTATATAAATTATGTACATACATATACATACATATATACATACTTATACATATATATATACACATATATACACATACATACATATGCATTCATACATAGACTACTCCTTCCGATAAGCAGCAATAGGTCTTTTATATGCACTTTCCCACAGACAGGACAACACACAACACAACCTTTGATGAACCAGTTGTGGGCTACTGGTGAGCAAGATACTACAGAGCTTATTACATGTGATAAAGGGTTTATCACTATCCATCTATATATGAGACTGTCTCAAAAGGTGCTAAGCAATATGGGACAAAACTTTGTCCATTGTAATGATCAACATACTATCTGCTTATGCATTTGCTCAGGTTAAACTGATTTGATTTTTACATGGTGTTTCATAATCCCAATATAATACATAGTGATTTGAAGCAAATGTCCTTGTGTTTTCAGTGTAACCGGTTCTGTGCTGTTTTTGTGTCAATCGTTACAATGGACAAAAAAAAGAGTTATCACCTTTTGAGACAGACTCATATATTTATATACACATCCGTTTACTAATTCTGATGCCTTTGAAGAGGATCCGCCATTACATCCCTATGTGCGGAGATTTAGTAATACAATTTACCAACTCCTGGCGGTTGTTGCACAAAAGCACCCTCTCCCATACTTGATACTGTAGCAGCTGAGTTAAACATATAACACTGCAAAACACAAACCACCCACCCACACACTCTCTCCTGTAAACGCCAGTAAACCATCACAGCGTAAGTTGGATGTTGGATTTTTACATCCTGTCAACATCTAAGGTCATACCAGGATGGGTACCGACTTGTGACAGTGCGCACTCATGGCGACTTTATAATGTTGCCCCACTGGGAAACCAGGCCACCAGCACCATGACATGATATCCCACTCAGTCACATTATCATGACACTGAGCTAACCAGTCCTTGCCCTATCCTATTAATGCCGAGTGCCAGGCTGGGAAGCGACAAGTATAAATTTGATAAGTCATTGGTTTGACTCGACCGGGAACCAAACTCCCAAACTCCGCATGCAAGGCCCGCGCTCTACCGATTCAGCCGTGCCTGGTCCTCACAGCGTAAGTGAATCTAGTGTCGGGGACATACTAATATAGAACCTATGCAGCGGGTTTGTATTTAAGTGACATGTATTTTCACTCAGGCACAACCAGTTTCCATTTCAACCTGCACTTCCTTCTAATTAGCTACTCCGTGAATAATTATGTTTCCCCAGCAGCCATTTCATAATCATTTGTAATTTTAGTTTTTCTTAGAGGGAAAGGTAAAACAACGTTTGTTTTATTTAACGCCACCTCTAGAGCACATTGATTTTGATCATTGGCTATTGGATGTCAAACATATGGTCATTCTGACATATTTCTCTTGAAGAACCCTACTGCTGCCACCTAGGCTACTCTTTCCGATAAGCAGCAACGGGTCTTTTATATATGCACTTTCCCACAGACATGACAGCAAATACCACAGCCTTTGAAGAACCAGTTGTGGACCACTGGTTGGAACGAAAAACAGCCCAAATTGTAAATGTGTCCACTGAGCAGCATCGATCGGATGACCCACACCTTCACAGGTGGATATTCTACCGCCTGAGCTACGTCCCGCTCCCCTAGAGGGAAAGGGTTAACAATTATGACCGTGCAGCTGGAATTCTGAGTTTATTGATCAATTATATTAGTTTAATCTATCAATAAAACATCCAGAGGCTGTCGGTCGCGATGCGACAAAGACTGCTTTCATTACTTGACTGCTGCTCTCCATTTAGTTCTCTGCTGTGAGAGTTGCGTCCATGAGTCGGTCACATTTCATAAAAGCTGCCTACAAAAGTGTTGAAGTGCTCCTGGCTTTTGCAAGTGACCAGCGGCACTCTCTCGGGGAGCAAATAAAGGTTTCACACCGGCAAGAACATGTCAAGACAGGCACAAAACTATTTGTCCCTGCAGTGGCTGGTCGGGAGATGTTGGGAGTTCCATACATCAACCGCCCTTAATGCTGCAACAGTGACATGGTTTTCTGTTTAGGTTTGCTCCCTTAGCCTTCGGTTCTTCCAAGAACTTGTACCACAAGGCAGTGATTTACAACTCTGCAGAGCAGGGGCGTTAAACTCCCTGAGGTATTGCTATACCTGCAATACCTGCATACCTGAATAAAACATATACTAACCACAAAGCTATAGTTCACCAACACAATTGAAAGGAATCATGCAACCATTATCTGCATAATCCAAAACCCAGTACTACCTGTAACAGCAAGTCATACCCATTGTATTAATGCTTCGTCACAGGTACGATCAACAAATCAATGATATAGTCTAAAGGGAAATGGCTATTTATTCTCCAGTCTACTTGTACAAAATAAGATCCGCATTATATTTGTATTAAAAGCCTGATTTCAAAGTGCTATTGTCTATATTATTCATACCATCTCATCATCTCATCCATAAATACTTCATATGCACCATAATTGTTAAGGCCGGAACACCATCGCCTCGGTGCTGAAAAAAGATATTATTCAACTGGAATAAAAACTTTGAGCAACCCCCCACCCCCAAAAAAAAACCACCTAACTATATGTATAGGAAGGCGATCGTTCTTGGACTAAAATGCTTTCAGTATGGGGTTCCAGGTGCAACGTAACATTAAAGTAAGCTGCTAACTTAATTCTTTTTTAAATGAAGCCTATCTAGGTTAATAGGTCACTATTACTAGAACATGATTATTATAGCGCCCAGTCCTGCTATGGGAAAGAAGCAGTGAAAATATCATGCTTTTCCTTTACAGAATTGTGAATGACAATTGTACAAATGACTGGGCTAATATAAAGTGACCTTTCAGATGGATCTTATAAAAATGGGAAATTCATAATCTGATATCTTTCAAAAGTATGAAGAATAATTAACTGGCGACTAAAGTATATCAGGACCATTTGAAAGCTTACCCTCCTTCAGTCTACTCTAATGCTTGAATTTCAGAAAACCATAAAGCGATCAAATTGATCCCTTCTAGTTCTAGAGAGAAACTGACGCACATTATTTGCCGGTGCAACTGAGCGTGTGGAGCGTCCATTAGGGATGGCGAGGGCTGGTGGTGGCGCCACCGGTCACATAAGTCAGGTTGAGGAGGCATACTATAGAATAATCATTATAATATATGAAGTAGTTCCCTTATGAGCCTCTAACTCGCATAATACGCTATACATTACATGCACACGTGACACTGTTCGTATCACTGGTGAAGGTCGGGCCGGTGGTGGCGCCACTGGTCGCAGGGGTGGGTCACACATAGAGTAGTACACAGCAGTGTTTAATAAGAATGCGATAATAATAAGGTAACACAGGGAACATCCCCTACACGCCTTTATACTCGCATAATCCTTTATACTCGCATAATCCTTATGTGATGTATAACAAATTATGTGAGTATAAAGATATGTAAGGGAATTATTATCATTATTGTTATACTCCGTAAGACACAGCACTGTACCGGTGGCACCACATGCATCCTCCTCACCTCCACTGGATGTAGACCAGTGTCAGTCACACCAGAGGATCTATTTACACACACACATATACATATAATATATATATATATGTGGACCTCCATATATATTATATCCCAAAAGCAATATTCAACACACATCGATTGCGGGGTGGCACACGCAGTGAATTATGGGAATATTCCGCGATTAGCATCCATTGACCCAGATTACACACACTGGCTGAGATCTAAGAGCTGATTCTTCGACACTGCTTTAGTTTCTTTACGTTGAGAATCCAAGCTCTGGTTCAAACCGCGAAACAATACCCTGCATGGTCTACATAGTGAGTCTACGAGCCGTCCTCCCCCTGCACCCCCACCTCCTCCACTCCCAACACCCCCACACCCTCAAACCCGCACATTCACACGCATAACATAAGTCAAGTGGTCTAACGGCTGTAATACCCACAAAGCGTCTGTAGACACTGTATCCCCTGCACTCCTTGCACCCCCTGGCCCCCTTCCCCCCTGCACCCCCTGCGCCCCTGCCCCCCTGCATCCCCCTGCACCCCTTGTACTACTTTCCCCCTTCCCCCTGCCCCCTTGTACCCCCTGCCCCACGTCCTCCTGCACCCCCTGCACCCCCCTGCACACCTTGTACCACTTTCCCCCTACCCCTGCCCCCTTGTACCCCCTGCCCCACTTCCTCCTGCTCCCATGCACCCATTGCACCCCCTGTACCCCTTGCACCCCCTGCCAACCCCTTTCGCGCCATCCCCTGCACCCCATGTACACCCCACCCTCCCAGCCCTTCCCCCTGCCCCTCATGCACCCTTTTGCATCCCTGCCCCCCCTTCCCACTTCCCCCCTGCATCCTTGTACCTGCCCCCTTCCCCCTCTACCCCGAAGGCCTCCCGTAGCTCCCACCTTAGCCCCCTTTACCCCATCTTGACTGCGCCCTGAATATGCGCCATGGAAGAGCAGCGTTCCCCTTTATAAACAAGCCTGGCCTTATCCCTATTCACGGTCTGGCAGAGAGACACACGATAAATGTGTATAACTTAGCGTCAAGTGTCTCGTCCCCCTTTGGGATGGCCAAATGAGTTGAGCACGTGCTCTTTCCAGGTGGCAAGTCGTGAGATTGGAATCCGTGGGGTTTAAACCGTCGCCCGAGTGAAACCAACGAATCACCAGACAAATTAAATTACATTTGCAAGATTATGGGATGGCCAAATGAGTTGAGCACCTGCTTTCCGTGTGGCAGGTCGTGAGATTGGAATCCGTGGGGTTTAAAACCTCGCCCGAGTGAAATCAATGACTTAAAAATTTGATACTTGTCAGCTACCTAGCCTGGCACTCAGCATTACTAGGAGAGGACACGGAGCAGTGGAATGAGGAAGACCAATTGTTCACGATTGAAATTTCCCCCCGCCTTATTCAGTTGTAGAGATGCAGCTATAGTTGGCTACTGTCCATATTATATTTTTATCTGTTGGTAATGTGTGGTTGAGTTAGTAAGAGGACCCCATGCCCTTTTATTCTTTGGAAGAATTAAGGAATGACAACCGTTCTGCATCGCTCTTCGAATTATCTAATTTACAAACCACATAACCGTCTCCGAAATCACAGAAATACAGCACACACATAACAATTTAACAAAAATATTCTTATCATATCTGTGATGTATATATATTATGCAAGTATAAAGATACAGAAGGGAATTATTATATTGTTATACTCTGTAAGACCCAACACTGTACCAGTGGCGCCACGTTCGGCCCAGCTCGCCTCCACTGGATGTTGACCAATGTCAGTCGCACCGGAGGATTTTGTCTAGTAGTAGTAACCGGATGCGGTGGTCAAATCGATAGAGCGCAGGTTTCCCGTCCGGAAGGTCGGGAGTTCGATTCCCAGTCAAGTGAAAACCAATGACTTACAAAATTGATACTTGTTGCTTCCTAGCCTGGTGCTCGGCATTAATAGGATAGGGAAAGGACTGGTTAGCTCAGTGTCAGGATAATGTGACTGAATGGGATATTGTGTTATGGTGCCAGCACCCTGATTTCCCAGTGGGTCAACACTGTAAAGTCACCATGAGTGTGCACTGTTACAAGTCGGTGCCCATCCTGCTATGACCTTAGATGTGACCAGGATGTAAAACTACAACAACCAACCAATCTGGTAGTAGTCTGTAGTCTGCACTGACCTCTCAGGAAAGGAGCCACATAGGAATGTGGGCTTGGATAGGGTTATTGCATCAAGGCACCTAGGTAGTGTAATGGCTAGCACGATAGCCCAGGAATGGCAAGAAGTGTGGGTTCGAATCCTGCTCTAGGCGCAATATTTCCGAATTGCATCACCCCACGATATATATAGATATACATATATAAATAGCATTTATATTAATATTATAGGAATATAACGGCTATTGGTATGTGTGTAGGAGGGTGGTAGCTTGAGCAACTTGGGGAACGGTTGTTTCACTTGGCAGGTAAGCCTAGTTGGGGTGCTGTACTTGATCATAAGCGGGCACCACCAGTAGTGAAGTCACGTGCTGCCTCAGACTTTTGTTTACTGTGTTGAATAGCACAGTTCTTTAACCGTGCTTCTTGTACTCACAATGAGAGTGTCACTTCCTATTCTCTGGCTGTAAAGAAATGAGAGCATCTCATGCTAGTGACGGCGAGCAATCCTTGCACAGGCAATCAGCAACAACGGATAACCTTTTGATAACAGAAAATGGCGGCAGTTGTTATGAGTCATGTTCATATCACGCACTGTCAAGTGGCTGTCACACTACGCCTTAGCCCACATGTGTGATTTTCGACCAACACGTTGGCATACATCGTCATATGGTGCATATACGTTGGGCGTATGTCGGGTACATTCTGGGTACATCGTTATACGTCGTCTTACGTCACTGTGCGTCAAGGCTCTGAAAAAATTTTGTGCATGCTCAAAATTTCCAACGTGTGTCGATGTGTGGCTCGTACGTTGAATTTACGCTGTGTGTACGTTCAAGATATGTCGGCATACATTGGGAATAGGTTAGGGATATGTTGGAATACTTTGCTGCACGTCAACGGATGCATAACATACTCCTAACGTACTTCAAACATATGCCTGCCATATCTTCAGCATACTTAACGTATATGGAGTAGCTTACATAATGTTGGTCAGCATACCATGAGCGTATGTGAGCGTTTTGCGAACGTTTTGCGAGGCACATGAACGCTCTCATATGCTAGCAATTCCACAACCAGCAGACGTCACTCGGTGAAACCAGACGACATTTAGATGTACGTAAGCAGACGACAGTTAGTGCGCACAGTCGGCGGGGTGAGGAAGTAGTATTCAGTCCCTGAGTGAGTTAGTTTCAACGCGCCTTCTCCCAATAATAACAAAGCAGAAGGCAAGCCTGAGACAAAAACATCGTTGTCTATACTACTCACGCCCGCTCATTCCCACACCCATTACTGACACATGGAGGTAGACACCCCCAGTCAAACGTGCCAATCCTGTTTGTTTTGTGAGGTATTACGACCTAGAAACATCTAAGGTCATGTCCGGACGGAGGTACCAACTTGTGACACTACGCAGTCATGGCAACTTTATACTTTATAGTGCTGCATCACTGGGAGACCAGGCCGCTGGTATCATGTACCGATTTCCCACTCAGTCACATTATCTTGATACTGAGCAGTGGAATGAGGAAGACCAATTGTTTATGATTTAAATTTTCCCTGCTTAATCAACTAGTGTAAAAAAAAACCACCCTAAAACAAACCACAACAACACAGCCACATAGCAGCTGAATCTAGTATGATTGTGGTGTTCTCTGTAGCAGAGTGGTTAGAGTGTCTGACATTTTTCGAGGTCGGACTCCTAATCTGAAGGTTGGTATTTCGATTCCCCTACTCCCACCTCTGCCAATTTGGATTTCCCCGCTGTGTATAACTGACAGCATCATCAAAGGCTGGTTGCTCTCATACCATGTCTATGTGGTGTGGGAGGTTAAAAATCCCTTGGGTCAGTAAAAGTGTAGTCTCGGGCTTTCTATCGACAAAGTGTCTAATGGTGAAAACAAATCTATTCAGACTTATTCATGATAGGCAGTATAAATCTTCAAGAATATCAATGCACAACTAGTAAGTTTATAACCTTAATGGTCAAAAGACCTTGTGAATTATTATATTACACGAGCACAATATTTATTTATCCCTAATCCCTCGGTCACAAATGCGTTACGGCATGCCTGGAGTAGCCATAAGTCGCCGCATCGGCCATACCGTACGGTGGGTTATAGTTACCGTACAGTTGCCATACAGTTTTTTGCTTGCCGCAAGGGGTTGCGGTTGTTTTAAGTTGAAGTTATCTAAACTTTGGAAAATCACAACGCCACAGGCCAGAATCCTGCCGGAACCCCACCAATTTCCATTGTTAACAGAATCATATATTTGTGGAATAATGTATAGAAGTTGTGAATAAAAAAACTGTCTTAAAATGTCTTATTTGCAGTTGTGCGGCAACAAAAAAAGAAATAAGGCAGACAACCATATGACAACCGCAGTATTTGTGACCTAGGCTTTAGCAGAACCAAATTATCAATGATTTATTTTAGAATGGTTACTATCTTTTCTCCATACCACGAATCGCACGATCTACCAAAACGGGAAACAGACGTTCAACGCATTGGGTCATCCCGTCTGGTCACAGTAGTATCTGGTTTTCTATTTATATCACTTTGAAGACTCGCCTGCTTCACTAACAGCTATTGACCCATCAAACACAACCCCATCTTGTCAGTCAGTATAAGATGGGTCTAAAATGACCTGATCATAATCTTAACTGTTTGTTTTTGTTTGTTTGTTGTTGTTTTAGGTCCTAGCAACATCTAAGGTCATATCAGGATGGGTACTGACTTGTGACAGTGCGCACTCAAGGCAACTTTATAGTGCTGAAAAAAAAAAACAAAACACCAACAAAAAAAGAAATAAGGCACCATATACTGATCTATGCCTTGTGGTGACCATACGATTTATGAATAGATAAACTGCAGACCACAACGCAGTAACATTTGCATAAACTGCAAGACACACCGCAGACAACCATATGACAACCGCAGTATTTGTGACCTAGGCTTTAGCAGAACCAAATTATCAATGATTTATTTTAGAATGGTTACTATCTTTTCTCCATACCACGAATCGCACGATCTACCAAAACGGGAAACGGACGTTCAACGGATTGGGTCATCCCGTCTGGTCACTGGTATCTGGTTTTCTATTTATAGCACTTTGAAGACTCGCCTGCTTCACTAGCAGCTGTTGACCCATCAAACACAAGCCAGTCTTGTCAGTCAGTATAAGATGGGTCTAAAATGACCTGGTCATAATCTCAACTGTTTGTTTTTGTTTGTTTGTTGTTTTACGTCCTAGCAACATCTAAGGTCATATCAGGATCGGTATCGACTTCAGACAGTGCTCCCACTGGGAAACCAGGCCACCCACACCATGACCTGGTATCCCACTCAGTCACATTATCCTGACACTGAGCACACCAGTCCTTGCCCTGTCCTAATAATGCCGAGAGCCTGCCTAGGAAGCGACAAGTATCAATTTTAAAGTCAGGGTTCCAACCCACGACCAGGGTTCCAACCCACGACCCCATGATATACCAGCATGGGAGACTGACGCTCTAACTCATTCGGCCATTGTGTCTGGTCATAATCTCAACTGTTTGAGTTGTCAATATGTACATGGTTATACCAGCACAGTTGTCAGTGTACATCTGGCATAAGGTTCCTTCCTAGCTCAACTCAGTTTCGCTGTCGTAATGAATGGACAATGAGCGTTTTGGTCAATTCCCATTTATACTTATTGGGTTATTTATCATGCTCGCCCGCTGTTCCTATTTTCCCCGGAGTTTGCATGCGTTGTGCTCTTTTTCCTTTTAGCCCCCCACCCACTTTAGCCCTCCCGTTTTTACCCCCCCCCCGCCCCCCCCGCCCCCACCCTCCTTATGTTAATTCACGCGGTGGGGGAGGGGGGGGGGGTGCACTGTAGTGGGAATATGAACACGAGTGAGGAGAGAAGGAGGGTGAGTGGGTTGTGGAGGTGGGAGGGTAGACGGTATTTGTTGTAAAGCCTGAAAGCCAGTCTCTCTCTCTCTCTATCTCTCTCGGCTGACAATATGTTATTCAGAGGAAGAAAATCACTTGGATAAAAAGATAAACAAAAGAATTCAATGAACTCAAGTTAATACTCTTAGGAGGATATTGTAGAGGTGTTAACGTAAGAACTGCAATGAGATACGCAAGGATTTAGGGCGGGGGGGGGGGAGGAAACAGAAGCTGTTGTTATCTAAGAATGTTGACTGTGTTATCTTTATGGAGCAGGAAACTAGCGATAAATTCTTTTGGGGTACATTAATTGTTTGAGCGGGGGAAATTTCAGTCGCAGATGACTGGTCTTCCTCATTCCACTGCTCCTTGCCCTATCCTAGTAATGCCGAGCATCTGGCTAGGAAGTGATAAGTATCAATTTTTAAGTCATTGGTTTGATTCGACCAGGATTCGAACCCACGATCCCACCATCTACCAACATGGGAGATGGACGCGCTAACTCATTCGGACATCGCGTCTGGTCACTCATTTGGCCATACCCTCTGGTCTGGTGATTACCGGTGGTATTCATACGATATGGATAGAGTATTGGATAAGAGTAAATACATCCGAGGTAAAATCAGATTTAGTCAGATATCATGTGTTCTATTCAATTAACAAAATGGATCGGTAAGATTCCAAGCTCCGAAATAGATAAAAGTAAATACATCAAACTATATTGAAATTTAGTCAGATATTGTGTGTTCTATCCAATTAACAATATGGATCGAGTAAGATTCCAAGCCCTGATATAGATCAAAGTAAATAGATCAAACTAAATTCAAATTTAGTCAGATATTGCGTGTTCTATCCAATTAACAAAATGGATTGAGTAAGATTCTAAGCCCCAGCACTGATACAAGTAAATACATCTGGATAAACTCAAATTTAGTCAGATATTGTGAGTTCCATTCAATTAACAAAATGGATTGAGTAAGATTTCAAGCCTGACATAGATCAAATTAAACACATCTAGAAACTGAAATCAAGTCAGATATTGTGTGTTCTATTCAATTAATAAAATGAACTGAGGAAGATTCCATGCCCAGCATGTATAAAACGTAAATACATCTAGATAAACTTAAATTTAGTCAGATATTGTGAGTTCTATTCAATGACCAAAATGGAATGAGTAAGATTTCAAGCCACATGAATACAAGTAAATACATCTAGAAACTCAAATGTAGTCAGATATTGTATGTTCTATTCAATTAACAAAATAGACTGAATAAGATTGTTTGTTGTTGTTTTACGTCCTATCAACATCTAAGGTCATATCAGGACAGGGACTGGGTAAGATTATATGCTATGGACACTATAAATACAGCCTCAATACAAAAAAAAAAGAAAAGAAAAAAAGATCCCAAGCCCCGACATGGATCAAAGTAAATACATCTAGCTAAACTCAAATGTAGTCACATATTGTATGTTCTATTCAATTAACAAAATGGATCGAGTAAGATGCCAAGCCTCAACATAGACCAAAGTAAATACATATAGCTAAACTTAAATTTAGTCAGATATTGTGCGTTCTATCCAATTAATAATCTGGACCGAGTTAAGGCCCAGTCACATAGCCGTTGTGGACATAGTTGAACGTAGTGGAGGCTAATATCGTTGAAACTAGTTGAACGTAGTTGAACATACCGGCATCCATACTTGTCCGTGATGTTAACTTGGTAATAATGTGGGTGAGACATGCTCAAAAGAGCGGTACGTTAGGGGCTGAATTTGCATCCGTGATGCTAACGTACTGTAGTGTACTCTAGCATACTCTAGTGCACTTTAACATGCTCTAGCATGCTCTAGCATACTTTAGCGTACATGAATGAAGCCCTGGTCACATAGCCATTTGTGGATGTAGGTGAACGTTGTGGAGGCTAACATAGCTGAATGCAATTGAACATAGTTGAACGTAGTTGAATGTACTCGCATCTGTACCATAGCGTATTTATCCGTACCATAACGTATTTATCCATACCAAAACCTGCCATACCTTAACATATTTCAATGTAATTTAGCATACTTACTCTACGTTTGACCCACGTTAATCTATTCTATGGATCACTACATCCGCTCACGGCTATGTGACCGGGCCTTAAGACTCCAAGCCATGTCATCAGCGCAGTCACCAATGTGTAGTGTCTGTCCTCTTTGTACTTATCCACATGTCTCATAGAGTGATTAATTGTCAATTAAAAAAAATATATCGGCTGTCCTCACGCAGATATAACTTATAGGAGTGCCAACTGATCAAGTAGATCCTATAACACAAAACCAATAAAGAAATGCGGCGACATTTCCTCCTTAGCAACGGCCATTCAAGATGAAAAACAGTATGATTACAAAACTAATCACAAGTGTGTCATCAGTAAGTGAGTAACCGCAGTGAGCAAAGCTTTAATGTAATATGTGCACCCCTGAGAGAGAAAATAAAACCTTCAAGAAAAGACGCCGCTACTGAATAAACAAAGAAATCAGTAATAAAAGAACAAAAAAGATTGTGCTATCATCCATCAGCACACTGACTGAAGGGAAATGTTGGCTGGTTGTTGGTTTTTGGAGCTTTACATCCTGGTAACATCTAAGGTCATATCAAGATGGGTACCGACTTGTGACAGTGGGCACTTATGGCGATTTTATAGGGCTGTCCCACTCCTGAGGATATGTGGGTGTGGGTGCGGGTGTGGGGTTGGGGTGGGGTGGGGTGAGGTGGAGGGTGGGGGTGAGGTGGGGGGGTGGGTGTGTGAGTGTGGGTGTGGGTGAGGCGGAGGTATCCTGGGGATAGGTGGGGTGGTGAGTGGTGAGGTGGAGGGTTGGGGTGAGGTGAATGGTTGGTGTGGGTGTGGGTGAGGCGGAGGTATCCTGGGGATAGGTGGGGTGGGGTGAGGAGGTGGGTGGGTGGGTGGTGGGGTGTGGGGTGATGGTGTGGGTGAGGCGGAGGGTTGGGGGGTAGGGAGGTGGGTGGGGGTGGTGGGGTGAGGTGGAGGGTGGGTGGTGGTGAGGTGGGAGAATGGGGGTGGAGTGGGGTTGAGGAGTGAGGCGGGGGGCTTCCTGGGGTAGGGATTGGGGGTGGTAGGTGCGGGCGGGTTGGGGTGGGGGTCAGGTGGGGTGTGGGGTTGAGGCGAAGGGCGTCCTGGGGTAGAGGGGGTGTGCGGGTGCGTGGTGTGTGTGAGTGCGGTGCGGGTGCGGGTGCGGGTGCGGGTGCGGGTGTGGTGTGGGTGTGGGGGTTGAGGCGGGGGGCGTCCTGGGATAGAGGTGGGGGTGCGGGTGGGGGTGTGGGTGTGTGGGGGGGGTGTGTGTGTGGGTTGAGGCGGGGGGCGTCCTGGGATAGAGGTGGGGATGCGTTTGGGGGTGCGTTTGGGGGTGCGGGGCTGGGGGTTGGGGTGTGGGGTGGCCTGGATTGAGGCGGGGGGAGTCTGTGGATAGAGGTGGGGGTGCTGGGGGTGTGGGGTGTGGGTGTGGGGTGGGGGTTGAGGCGGGGGGCATCCTGGGGATAGAGGTGAGGATGGGTGGGAAGTGCGGGTGGGTGAAGGTGTGGGTGGGGTGAGGTGGGGGGCGTCCTGGAAGAGGTGGGGCGGTGGGTGGGTGCGGGTATGGGGTGGGTGTTGAGGGGGGGGCGTCCTGGGGATAGAGGTGAGGGTGCGGGTGGGGTGCGGGTGGGGAGCGGGTATGGGGGTTGAGGGGGGGGCGTCATGGGGATAGCGGTCGGTGGGGTGTGGTGTGGGTGTGGGGTGGGGTGTGGGGTGTGGGTGTGAAGCGAAGCGGGGGCGTCCTGGGGATAGAGGTGAGGGTGCGGGTGTTAGTGCGGGTGGGTGAAGGTGTGGGTGGGGTTGAGGCGGGGGGCGTCCTGGGGATAGAGGTGAGGGTGCGGGTGGGGGTGCGGGTGGGGAGCGGGTATGGAGGTGGGGTTGAGGCGGGGGGGCTTCCTGGGGATAGAGGTGTGGGTGAGGCGGTTGAAGCTATGGGGGTGGTAGTCGGGAGGGGGCGGGGTTAAGGCCGGTGTAAGGTGATGGACTGGGGTCCAATCAAATTAACCCCGGCTGTGTCTTTGAAGAAACCTGTTCCCAGCGGGTTGGCGCTAACTATGACAGTACTGGAGTTCTGCTGTGGTGAAGAGTGGGAACTGGAACCGTTTAGGTCGACCACGCCTGGTTTCAACAACAACAACAACAACAACAACATTGGACATGGTGGCCAAATAGGTAGAGCAGAGGCTTCCCGTCCGTATGAAAGGTAAGGAGTTTGAATCCCAGTTGAGTCAAACCAATGACGTCGAAAATTGATACTTGTCACTTTCTAGTTTGGCGCTTGGCATTAATAGGATAGGGCAAGGACAGGTTAGCTCAGTGTCAGGATAATGTGACTTAGTGGGATATTGGGTCATGGTGCTGGTGGCCTGGTTCCCCACTGGGGCAGCACTATAAGGTCACCATGAGTGCGCACAAATCGGTACCCGTCCTTTTATGACTTTAAATGTTGCCAGGACGTAAAACTCTAACAAACAAACAATAACGACAACAAACATAACAAACATCAAATCAAATCAAAAGCAACAACAGCGCCGCTCAGTTTGCAAAAGCTACTGCCCCACAATTTGTGCATTACTAGAGCAGAGGAGAGTAATTTACACTTCAGCCGGGTTTAGAAATTCTTTTGAGATGTCACTTTCAATTACCGAATTCAATAATTAAATATAAAAATTAGACGTAGTTACATTTGTTGTCGTTTTGTTGTTGTTTTTGTTGTTGAAGATTTATACTGCCTATCATGGATAAGTCTGAATAGACTTGTTTTCACCATTAGACAGTTTGTCGATAGAAAGCCCGAGCCTCCACTTTTACCGACCCAAGGGATTTTTAACCTCCCACACCACATAGACATGGTATGAGAGCAACTGGCCTTTGATGACGCTGTAAGTTATACACAGCGGTGGAAATCCAAATTGGCAGAGATGAGGGGACAGGGAATCGAACCACTGACCTTCAGATTAGGTTTAGTTGTTGTGTTCTCTGTCTGACTCTAATGTCCGAGACGATGGGCATAAATGTACTTTCTCAATATATGTGTATCTGTATTAGATATAAATAGCTATGTATATATATGTATATCAAATACAGATATATCTAATACACATATATATATATATATATGTCTGTATATGTCTACAATTACAGAGAGCTTATTGGATGGGGTGGTGGTGAGTGTGTGCGTGTAAATTGTGTGTGGGGGTGATGTGAAGGAAGGAGGGGGGAGAGGAAATATGTGAGGGATATATGTGATGTAGCAGGACTTATGCGAATATAAATAATGGAAGGTTCAACGTAGGTAATTCTCCTTCTTCAAAGGCAAGCCGTATCCAAACCGAACCGGTGGCGCCACCACCATGCGCCGAGCTCTCTAGCTGCTCCCGACGGGATAGTTGCTTTTTTCGGTGGCATGGCAAAATACTAGCATTTATCATATAAAAACGTTGGTTAAACCAAAGTCAGGTAATCCAAACTATCGGTTAATCCAAACAAAATTGTCGGACCCCAGGCCACTTCCAGTACGGTTAAACCAAACTTTCATGTGGTTATCTGAGACCCCACCAACTTTTTTATATGATAAATGGTCGTATTTTGCCGGGCCGCTGAAAAACGTTTGGATTAACCGATCGTTTGGGTTAATCAAGCTTGGTTTAGCGGGGTTATACTGGATAAACATAAAAAACTATAATCAAAGTGTCCAGATACATTGTATATTACACTCATAAAGCACCTGCGTTTTTGCCAAAACCAAGTCAAAGTCGAAGCCAAAACTCGGTTAAACCAATGATCGCTTAATCCAAACAAATGTCTAGGGTCCCTTCAAGTTTGGTTTAACGGGATTATACTGTACTATTATATATATATATATAAAGTAGGCTATGCTCTGGAAACAAACACTAACATGAATATGGGTTGAACAGTTTAATAGTCTCATGGCTAGGCAACTGCCCAGCCGGTTAAAGTTTGAAAAGCAGGTGCGCACTGGCCAAACAGAGGGGCGCAGGCCACAAGCACAAAGTGGCGCTGCAGTAGCAGGCGGTCATGAGACCCATTCAGGCCAAGCCAACTTACTTTTCGTTGGCGCACAAGGTTTAGGCCAAACCAAATCAATTCCGCACACATGCGGTTGGCTACTGCGCAGTAGATAATATAAAACAATAACGGAGGATAGGCCGCTCCGCCCTTTATATATCGATAAGTACTTATCCTATCTATATATATATATATACTCTAATGTAAGCCCGAAAAGCATGTTGTGCATGGGTTAAAGCTATGCATCAATACCTGGACCAGTATTGTGCTGAACTGTTATTTTCGGCGGTAAGTGAATGATGTTAATGAGCAAGGCGAGCGGTGGCGCCACCATCGGAGCTGAGGTTGAGTAGGTTGGAGCAGTAGATGACTAGCGCGAGGCTCCACCACCCGATTACTGGTGGGTGGGTGGGTGTGAGGAGCGAGTATGGAATTCCGGGTTATTATACTCGCATAATTCTTATACAGCATATTCACGGTTTCTGACGGGATGGCCGAATGAGGTGAGCGTCCGACTCCCGTTTTGGTAGATCGTGGGATTCGAACCCTTGTCAAGTCAAGCAAAAATGAGAGACAAATAAGTGTTCACACTTCCTGTCTATCATTCACTATATCGCTATATCGCAATGACTTAAAAATTGATACTTGTCACTTCCTAGCCAGGCACTTGGCATTATTAGGATAGGGCTAGGACTGGTTGGCTCAGTGTCAGGATAATGTGACTGAGTGGGATAATCAGGCCTGGTCTCCCAGTGGGGCAGTACTATAAAGTCACCATGAACGTGCGCTGTCACAAGTCGGTACCCATCCTGATATGACCTTAGATGTTGTCATAACGTAAAACTCCAACAACCAACCAACCTTTTGCCCAATACACTGTTGCCTTTTTACAACGTTGGGAAGCTAATCGATCTCGTCGCTTCATTGATCTCGAACTTGTTATGTTCACCCTCCCGCCCCGCCCTCATTTCAGAACTGTCCGCGGTAAAGAATGTACACTTCCGGTGATACCGGCGTCTCTCCCGGCCACCAGACGCCGGCCACCAGATGGCGCTGTACCGACCGCCCACCTCTCGCACTGAGACCCTCTCCTCTCCCGTCTTGCACCTCCTCTATTTTTCACTCTCTCTCTCTTGGATCTTCCCTCTTTTTCACACTCTGACTGTCTCTTTCTTTCTCTTCCGTCATGCAAGTCACACTGTGTCTACTCCACACCGGACCTCATCACGCTACTGCACGCTAGACTCAACTCCACCCACCCCACCACTTCACACTCTACCTCACCAAGCTACAGCATCCTAGACTCAACCCCACCCTCCCCCGCGCCACCGCTTCACACTCCACCTCACCACCCGACAACACGCTAGTCTCAACCCCACCCCACCCCACCACTTCACACTCTACCTCACCAAGCTATAGTACAATAGACTCAACCCCACTCCACCCTGCGCCACCACTTCACACTCCACCTCACCACCCTACCCTACAGCACGCTAGTCTCAACCACACCCCACCCCACAACTTCACACTCCACCTCACCACCCTACAGCATGCTACAACCCCCCCCCCCCCCACCCCACACCACCCCCTACCCTACCATAAGCCACCCCACCACTTCACACTCCACCACACCACTCTACAGCACGCTAGTCTCAACCACACCCCACCCCACAACTTCACACTCCACCTCACCACCCTACAGCATGCTACACCCCCCCACACCCTACCCTACCATAACCCACCCCACCACTTCACACTCAAATTCGCCATATAAGGATGTACAATATTTATATATATATGTGATGCATAATCTTCAATCTTCAAGAGAAAAAGAAGAAAACAAAAGACTTATGCGTAAAGAAAGGTTGAATATATATCATTATCCGCTAATGATCCACACTGTCAGTCGCTGTGGATTTATACATATGTACACATACATGTACATACATATATATACACACATATGTTATGCAAGTATAAAGATATGTAAGGGGATTATTATATATGGTTATACTCCCTAAGACTCAACATTGTACTGGTGGTGCCACCTGTGGCCCTCCTCACCTCCACCGGATGTTGACAAGTGCCAGTCGATGTACAATCAGCGCATGTTAATCTGACCCTGTTTAATTTGGAAATCTTGCTATCGGACCAAAAACATCCATAAAGCAGATTTCCACCTTTCATTTCACCCTTCCAAATTGGTCTTCTTAAATCGCTTATTGGACAATCTTTGCTAACCCGACATTAGAGGTGAGGAACAAAACAATCCAGATTACTGAGGGTTAACTGGTTGGTTGTTGGAGTTTTACATACTGGCAACATCAAAAGTCATATCAGGATGGGTACTGATTTGTGACAGTGCACACTCATGGTGACTTTATAGTACTTCCCCACTGGGAAATCAGGCTACTGGCACCATGACATAATATCCCACTCAGTCACATTATCCTGACACTGAGCTAACCAGTCCTTGCCCTATCCTATTAATACAGAGTGCCTGGATATGAAGCAACAAGTATCAATTTGATAAGTCATTGATTGGTTTGACTCGACCGGTGAACCAAACTCCTGTCTCTTGCATGCGAGACTCACGCTTTAGCCATTCGGCTACCATGCCCGGTAACGAGGGTTAACTGTAAACCAGTTGTGTGTCATTGGACCGTTGTATGTCATTGGACCGTTGTGTGTCATTGGACCGGTGGTTGTCTTTGGACCATTGTGTGTCTTTGGACCGTTGTGTGTCGTTGACTCGTTGTGTGTCGTTGGACCGTTGTGTGTCATTTGACCGTTGTGTGTCTTTGGACTGTTGTGTGTCGTTGGACCATTGTGTGTCGTTGGACCAGTGTGTCTTTGGACCGTTGTGTGTCGTTGACCCGTTGTGTGTCGTTGGACCATTGTGTGTCGTTTGACTGTTGTATGTCATTGGACCGTTGTGTGTCATTGGACCATTGTGTGTAGTTGGACCGTTGTGTGTAGTTGGACCGTTGTATGTCGTTGGGCCGTTGTGTGTCGTTGGACCGTTGTGTGTAGTTGGACCGTTGTGTGTCGTTGGACCGTTGTGTGTAGTTGGACCGTTCAGTGTAGTTGGACCGTTGAGTGTAGTTGGACCATTGTGTGTCATTGGACCGTTGTGTGTCATTGGACCGTTATGTGTCATTGGACCGTTGAACAGAGGAGCAGGTTACGGCATCTATAATTTACCTCACTTAAAAGTAATAATGGCTTACTTATGGTCGGGCCGGACGTGGAGAATAGGGTAGGCGCTTCACCTTATTCCTGCACAACTCCGCACGCCTTAATAATGCAGGCCGGTCCCACCAGGGCTTCTTATGGCAGCACCGCCACACGTGGGTTTAAACCGACGGAGATGCCTGCTGGTGCAGCCGGGATAGTTGGGATAGTTGGGATAGTTTGGATAGTTGGGATAGTTGGGATAGTTGGGATAGTTGTGATAGTTGGGATAGTTGGGATAGTTGGGACAGTTGGGACAGTTGGGATATTTGGGATATTTGGGATATTTGGGATAGTGGGGATAGTGGGGATAGGTGGGATAGGTGGGGTAGGTGGGATAGGTGGGGATAGTGGGGATAGGTGGGATAGGTGGGGTAGGTGGGATAGGTGGGATAGTGTGGATAGGTGGGGATAGGTTGGCATACGTGGAATGGGTGGGATAGGTGGGGTAGATGGGGTAGGTGGGATAGGTGGGGTAGGTGGGGTAGGTGGGGTAGGTGGGGTAGGTGGGTTAGGTGGGATAGGTGGGATAGGTGGGATAGGTGGGATAGGTGGGATAGGTGGGATAGGTGGGATCGGTGGGATAGGTGGGATAGGTGGGCTAGTTGGGATAGTTGGGCTAGTTGGGATAGTGGGACAGATGGGATAGGTGGGATAGGTGGGATAGGTGGGATAGGTGGGATAGTTGGGATAGTTGGGATAGTTGGGATAGTTGGGATAGTTGGGACATGTGGGACATGTGGGATAAGTGGGATAGGTGGGATAGGTGGGAGAGGTGGGATAGGTGGGATAGGTGGGATAATTGGGATAGCTGGGGTAGTTGAGATAGCTGGGATATTTGGGATAGCTTGGATAGTTTACATAACTGGGATAGTCAGGATAGTCAGGGTTGCTGGGATAGCCGGGATACCTGGGATAGTTTGGATAGTTGGGATAGCCGCTGTAGCTGGGATAGCTGGGATAACCGGGATAGTGTTGATAGCCAGGGACAGCTGGGATAGGGGGACAACCCGCTGGGCACGACGGTGTCTAGATCCCATTTTGGCGGAGTTGAACTCCATTACAGAACAATCTGTGTGGCTGGCCTAGTTACACAGTGGATAAGGCAAGTCGGGGCTAGCGGTGGGGAGGGTGTGTATGTTGTTGAGGGGTGGG
>CM059190.1:94924983-95126697 GCA_030323885.1 Branchipolynoe longqiensis | reverse complement strand
CCCTCCTCCTCCTCCCCTCTCTTCCTCTCCCTTCCTCTCCCTCCACCCCGTCACCCCAAGCCGACCGGCCGGCCTATCACACCCCGCCCCCTCCCTCCATCACTGACAAGACAAATGACCGCCCGTTGGTCGGTCCGCCGAGGGTCGCGCCCGCACTTCCGCCGCGCCGACCCGGCGCCCCGCGCGCCACCTCCCGGCGGCGCGGACGGCGACGCGGTATCGCGCGCGGATATCTTGTCAGGGTGTAGCCGGAGAGGGCGGCCCGCTGTAAGCTGGACGCGCCTGGGGTGGCGCGGGGGCAGGGGCCGGGCGGGGCCGGGCAGGGGCCGGGCAGCCTCCCTCTGGAGTCATTTGCTAGCCGCCAACCGGAAGTGGGGGTGCGGGGGTCGGGAGAGGATTAACGCCAGGACGCCGGGACGATGGCTGATGGAGATGTGCGTAGGGCAGCGCCAAGACGCACGCGCACACGCGCACACACACGCACACACACGCGCACACACGCATAGGGGCGCACACACGAACACCCACATGCACACACACGTGCACACATGCATACATACGCGCACACACGCACATATGCACGCACATGCGCACACGAACACACACAAACACACATGCGCACATGCGCACAAGCGCACACGCGGCCACTACCCACTCGCTGACGGTGCCTAAAAGTAAAACCTACTTCTATCTATTCCTCATCTTCATTACACTACACGCTTCTCCCACTGATCGTTCAAGCTGCCCCCCCCCCCCCACCCCCCGGGCCCCCGGCCCTGCCACTTATTTCTACTCCTCTTTTCCTCTTCCAATCATCACTGACCCATTGTTCAGGCCCCCCCCCCCCCCCCACACGATGCCACCAAACCCTTACTATGTCTGACCCACCCACTGACCCATTGTCGCCCCCAACACACACACAGACCAATCTCCACCAAACCCTTACTATGTCTGACCGACCCACTGACCCATTGTCCACCCCCCCCTCCCACACACAGACCAATCTCCACTAAACCCTTACCATGTCTGACCCACCCACTGACCCATTGTCGCCCCCAACACACACACACACAGACCAATCTCCACCCTGTCTAACCCACTCTCCATCACCACCATCACCATGTCTAACCCACTCTCCACCTCCACCCTCACCATGTCTAACCAACTCTCCACCCGCACCCTCACCATGTCTAACCCACTCTCCACCCCCACCATCACTATGTCTAACCCACTCTCCACCTCCACCCTCACCATGTCTAACCCACTCCCCACCCACACCCTCACCATGTCTAACCCACTCTCAACCCCCACCATCACCGTGTCTAACCCACCCTCCAACCCCACCCTCACCATGTCTAACCCACTCCACCCCCACCCTCACCATGTCTAACCCACTCTTCAACCCCACCCTCACCATGTCTAACCCACTCTCCACCCCTCCTTCACCATGTCACCTCTCCATGTCACCATGGTCTACCTCACCATGTCTAACCACTCTCAACCCCACCATGCTCACCATGTCTAACCCACTCTCAACCCCACCAACCCTACCCACTCTCCACCCCAGCCTCATGTACCCACTCTACCCCACCCGAACCCCTCTCACCCCACCCTCACCATGATTCTAACCACTCTGCACAATACCAGTATAACCACTCTCCCCACCCTCACATGTCTAACCCACTCTCCCCTCCACCCTCACCATGTCTAACCCACTCTCCACCCCACCTTCACCAGTCTAACACTCTCCACCTCACCCTCACCATGTTAACCCACTCTCACCCACACCCTCACCATGTCTAACCCACTATAACCCCCACCTCTCCGGCATACCCACTCTCCACCCCACCCTCCTCTAACCCACTCTCCACTCCCACCCTCACAATGTCTAACCCTTTTCCACACCCACTCTCACCATGTCTAACCCACTATTCACTCCCACCCTCACCATGTCTAACCCACTCTCCACCCCCACCTCACCACTAACCCACTCTTCACCCTCACAATGTCTAACCTTTTCCACCACCACGCACCATGTCTAACCCCATTCACTCCACCCTCACTGTCTAACCCACTCTTCACTCCCACCCTCACAATGTCTAACCCTTTTTCCAAACCCACTCTCACCATGTCTAACCCACTATTCACTCACTCCTACACCCACCCTCACATGTCTAACCCACTCTCCACCCCCACCCTCACCATGTAAACCACACTCTCACCTCCACCTCCCTGTCTACCCACTCTTCACACCTCACAATGTCTAACCCACTCTCCACCCACACCCACACACTGACCCCCCTACCCCCAGTCTCCACCTCCCAGTTATAGTCCGACTCCCTGCCCGTCACCCACTGACCCAGCCTCCATCCATCCATACCCGATCTCTCCACCTCCCCGCCAACCTCCACCTCTCCGCCAACCTCCACCTCTCCGCCAACCCTCCCCAATGCAGCGACCTCCCAGTCACCCCCTCCCCATTCCAGCCCACTTAGTCACCTTCCACCTCCACCCTCTGCCCCCTCATCCACCCCCACCCTCACCCTCACCCCCACCCTCACCCCAACCCCAGCGTCTTCCCCTTCCCACAATACAAAAGAAACGTATCCAATTTCTTCGGCTATGAAATCACCTTTTTTTTAAACTATTCTTTTCATTGCCAATTTCTTCTGCTATAAAATCACTTTTAAAAAGAAAATTGTTTCACTGAAATCCTCTCAGTATAACTAGTTGATAAGATAATCTCCCTGTAGGTTATAAATAATACCAGACGTGATGGCCGAATGAGTTGAGCGTCCGTCTCCTGTTTTGGGAGATCGGGGGATCCAAACCCATGGGTTTGTGGGTTTGAACCCTGGTCGAGTCAAACCAATGACTTCAAAATTGATACTTGTTGCTTCCTAGCCTGGCACTCGGCATTATTAGGATAGGACTGGTTGGCTCAGTGTCAGGATAATGTGACTGAGTGGGATATCAGGTCATGGTGCTGGTGGCCTGATCTCCCACCGGGGTAGCACTATAAAGTCGCCATGAGCGCCCACTGTCACAAGTCGGTACCCGTCCTGATATGACCTTAGATGTTGTCAGGACATAAAACAACAACAAACTGAACATTATTGATCCATTTTTGAGGAGGAGCACCAACCTAGTTTTCAAACGCCTCACTTTTCCATTTAGTCAATTTAATCATTTGAGTTAACTGAAAGTTTGTTTTATTTAATGACGCCTCTAGAGCACAATGATTTTTATCATCGGCTATTGGACGTCAAACATATGGTCATTCTGACATATTTCTTTGGAGGAAACCCATTGCCGCCACATAGGCTACTCTTTCCGATAAGCAGCAAGGGGTCTTTTATATGCAATTTCCCACAGACAGGTCAGCGCATACCACAGCCTTTGATGAACCAGTTGTGGACCACTGGTTGTTGAGTTAATTAAAACGAAATTATAATGATTTAATAGGTCACATTCACAACGCCATGATTAGCTATGGATAGGTAGTTCTCGCCATGCCTGCCAGGATCGCTGTATAAGCAACGAGTTGTTGTATATGGCCTGATCATTAACATATTGCCATGGACGACTCAGATTCCAGGTTGATTTACTCATCGCCTACTGATTTAGTATGCTATAAACCTGGTCTGTATCGGGGCGTCTATAGCACCTTGTATTCCCAGAGCGATAGCAGTGGTGGGAAACATTCTAAGAACTAACAAATCTCAACATTGCTTAACTTTGGTGATCAGACGACAGACGGTGTTTCCATTGTGGTATTAGTTGGTTGTTGGAGTTTTACGTCCTAGCAACATCTAAGGTCATATCAGGCTGTGGCATTAACTGTGTTTTGATTAGATGCACATGACAGCTTTTAAGACTTAGTTGTTGGTTGGTTGTTGGAGTTTTACTTCCTGGCAACATCTAAGATCATATCAGGACAGGTACTGCTGTATGGCAGTGCGCACTCATGGTGAGTTTATAGTGCTGCCCACTGGGAGACCTTTACCTGATAAACTCGCTCACATTATCTTCACACATAGCAAAGCAGTCCTTGCCCTATTCTAATAATGCCAAGTACCTGGCTAGTAAGCAACAAGTATCAATTTTGTAAGTCATTGGTTTGATCCGACCGGGAATTCAACTCTCAACCTTCCACATGGGAGGCCTGCGCTCTACCGATTCGGCCACCGCGTCCGTTCAGCTTTTAAGATCCCTATCCCTTTAAATGCAAATTGGTTTGACAGCATAAGGTTAACTCCTCTCGTTCATTAGAGGAGTCGGCAGTTAAAGCAGTATAGTCCGATGAAAGCATCAAATTCGCAAAACCAAAATAATTCCTGATATGACCTTAGATGCTGCTAGGACGTAAAACAACAACAAACAAACAAACAAACTTGGACATTGTCGCACACATTTAGCATTTGTTGCTACATCGAAGGGAATATTTGAGCCTGTCTCAAAAGGTGATAACTCTTTTTTTTTTTGTCCATTGTAACAATTGACACAAAACAGCACAGAAACGGTGTCACTGAAAACACAAGGACATTTGCTTCAAATTAATATGTATATTATTGGGATTATGAAACACCATGTAAAAACAAATCAATTTATCCTGAGCAAATGCATAAGCAGATATCATGTTGATCGTTACAATGGACAAACTTTTGTCCCATATTGCTTAGCGCCTTTTGAGACAGTCTCATTTAGTCAAGTTAATAGAGCCTCTTGTTGCTGAAACCTTTAAAATATGTTGTTGTAATTAAACTGTAAAAATAACCAAAGTTAAACATGGCCTGAAAACCAGTGGCATCAGCGCCGAAGAAAGATTGCATTCAGATGAATAAAAACTTTTACCCACCAAAAAAGGTTAGTAATATATTTTCTTGCCCTTGCAGAATGAATATTTTTCTTTTAAAATAAAAACCCCGCCAACAGCTCCTCATCACTTCGGATGCCTTCTGCAGGGTCACATGATCAACCAGTTAAATACTAACCAAATTCGAAGAAGGTAAATGCCGTCTGCCAAACCCTGTGACGTCAGAGAACACAAACAAGTTAAGGTAAAGTTGTATAGTCAGATCGTTTTGAGTTTCTGTAATTTTTCCAGAGATAAATATATATATATATATATATTAAATTGATTAGTATAATCTACCTTACTTTAGTTTGAAGTATCTTTCATTTTAACCAGTTAAGTTTTGAGATATTTGAAGTGAAATTATGTAAAAAATAGTTTTGGCAAGCATACCAAAACTCTGACAACATAGCCTTGTGCAGAAACAGGTTCTATTAAATTGACTCAGTACTCCCTTCTATGTGGCAAGAAATGCTTAATAAGTGTATCTTTATCTAAGTTAGGTATGTAGAATTAATTCTAGATGATTGCTTTGTGTTTGAAAATGTGATGCTTCATCTCACTATGCAGCTCTAAATAAAACCTTAAAGCTGCATAGTCTGATGAAATATCACATTTTCAAAACCAAACCAATTATCTAGATTTGATTTGACATATCTAACTTATTTAGATACTGATGCACTTATTAAGCATTTGTTTATGCACAGAAGCAATACTGAGTCAATTTAACAGAACCTGTTACTACAGAAGTCTATGATGTCAGAGTTTTGGCAAGCTTGCCAGAACTATTTTTCCATGTTTGCACTCAAAATATCTCAAAAGTTTACCATTTAAAATAAAAGTAACTTTGAACTAATGTAAAGTAGACACTAGTGATCGATCTCATATATTTATCTCAAGAAAAATACAGAAATTCAAAACCATCGGACTGTGCAACTTTAATAGAATTAGGAAATATGCTTATGCAAAACTCCTTAATTTAGCATAGAAAGGAGAACTAACCCTTTCCACTTGGACATAATTGAATAAAAACACTGGTTATCGATGAATAAATATCGGCTGTGACTACAAAAT
Source organism: Branchipolynoe longqiensis (assembly GCA_030323885.1). Lineage (NCBI taxonomy): Eukaryota > Metazoa > Annelida > Polychaeta > Phyllodocida > Polynoidae > Branchipolynoe > Branchipolynoe longqiensis. Next base: position 95,120,768 of record CM059190.1, on the reverse strand, counting down.
GGCATCAACCAGTGGTCCACAACTGGTTCGTCAAAGGGTGTGGTATGAGCGGTGCTGTCTGTGGGAAAGTGCATATAAAAGACCCATTGCTGCTTATCGGAAAGAGTAGCCTATGTGACAGCAGCAGGTTTCCTCCAAAGAAATATGTCAGATGACCATATGTTTGACGTCCAATACCCGATGATGAAAATCAATGTGCTCTAGTAGAGGCATCGTTAAATAAAACAAAGAAACAAAATGTCATTTGCAATAACAAAATGTCATTTAAATTTGATGGATTTGAAATCTGTCAAATTACACCAGTATCAACACTTTACTCATTTGTAGACACCTTGATTGGTTGTTTTTTTGAGTTTTACATCTTGGCAACATCTAAGGTCATATCAGGACGGGAGACACTTTTATGATATGTGTGTGGTTTTCTTATCAGTAGACGACATTCCAGTCGGTAGGAGGAGACGACAATGACAGAATTGGGTGGGAGAGGTAAAAGAAAAAAAAAGAAAAAAAAAGAAAAAAAAAGAAAAAAAAGGAGAAGATTTTGGGTTGCGGTTTGGAAGTAACACGGCAAGGATCTATAACCACCCCACGTGACCCAATAGCGTGTGGGACACAACGCGCGTGCGCACCGTCAATAGCGCCAGCTGCAGGTGTGTGGCTGCCCGGTTCAGGTGTGGCCGCTTCATGCGTGGCGCCCCCTGGTGACAGAACACGCAAACACTCACTGTGGGAGGTCACCCAGCGTGCCGATAATCCAGGTCTTAGAGGCACCCGGATGTGATCCAACCGAACCACAACCAGAGGGCGTGGGTGTGGGTGTGGGTGTGGGTGTGGGCAGAGAGCGTGTATATAAACAGATGAGAGGGACAACTCTCATACTCGACCGTGTAACACCTGCCGACTGTGGCACTCCAAGTGGTGGTTGTTGAACAGTTTACGCATATGGGCAAACTCAAGGCATTGTCAATGGCAGTGAGCAATCTTCAGAGACAAAAAGTTAAATATCTCTAAAACTACAACACCTAGAAACAAACTGATTGGAATACACATAGAAAACATGTTTACCGAAAACATTATATTAAATTGATATGGTTAGGGTTCTAGATTTCAATTAATTTGGAATAAAACTGAAATTTTTCACTACGCGTACGGCAAACTCAATGCATTGTCAATGGCGGTGAGCAATCTTCATACAGAAAAAGTGAAATATCTCTAAAACCACACCATCCAGAAACAAATCGCTTTGTACACATATAGAAAACATACTCAACGAATAGATTATATTAAATTTATAAGGTTAGGGTTCTGGATTTCTATTAATTTTGAATAAAACAAATGTTTTGCACTGCACGTACTGTCAAACTCAAAGCTTGTTCAACAAGAACCGCCAGGATCGCCACTGTAGCCTATGTTACCGATTTTCGCGGGAGTTGTCCCTCTCATCTGTTTATATACACGCTCTCTGGTGTGGGTGTGGGTGTGGGTGTGGGTGTGGGTGTGGGTGTGGGTGTGGGTGTGGGTGTGGGTGTGGGTGTGGGTGTGGGTGTGGGTGTGGGTGTGGGTGCGGGTGCGGGTGTGGGTGTAGGCATGGATGTGGAATTGGGTGTGGGTGTGGGTGTGGGTGTAGGTGTGGGTATGTGTGTAGGTGTGTGTATGTGTGTGCAGGGGTTGTATGCGTGGATTCGGGTGTCAGTGTGGGTGTGTAGGTGTGTGGGTCTGTGGGTGTGGGTGTGTGGATGTGGGTGTGTGGGTGGGTGTGTGTGTGTGTGGGGTGTGTGGGTGTGTGGGTGTGTGGGTGTGTGTGGTGTGGGTGTGGGTGTGGGTGTGGGTGTGTGGGTGTGGTGTTGTGGTGTGTGGTGTGTGGTGTGTGGTGTGTGGTGTGTGGTGTGTGGGTGTGGGTGTGGGTATGGGTGTGGTGGGTGGGGTGGGTGTGGGTGTGGGTGTGGGTGTGGGTGTGGGTGTGGGGTGTGTGGGTGTGGGTGTGGGTGTGGGTGTGGGTATGGAGGGGTTGTAGGCGTGGATGTGGGTGTGGGTATATGTGTTGGGGGGTGGTGGGTGTGGGTGCGTATGTGGTGTATATAAAGTGGCTGTGGAGGTCAATAATGGGTATATAGTTGGTTAGTTGTTGGAGTTTTACGTCCTGACAACCCAAGTGGTAGCAATAACAGCTTTTTCTTCGCTCAGGGATCCTTTCGACAATTGGTTTTTATTATTAAAATACCAAAAAAAAACCTAAGGACTTAGATAATGCACTTCCGAAATGGAGCATTGAACTCTGACCTCCCACTTCCGGTCTCCCCGCCCTGCACACACACACACACACACACACACACACACCCTAGTCACGCTCGTCTGGGACTCTCCGACCACAAACAACAGATGCCCCACACAAACCTTTAACTAGTTTAAGACTCCTCCCTCCTCTTCCTTCCCCAGACGAAGACCAGACGGGATGGCCGAATGAGTTGAGCGTCCGTCTTCTGTTATGGGAGATCGGGCATCCAAACCCATGGCATTGTGAGTTTGAACCCTGGTCAAGTCAAACCAATGACTTAAAAATTGATACTTGTCGCTTCCTAGCCAGGTGCTCGGCATTAATGGGATAGGGCAAGGACTGGTTGGTTCAGTGTCAGGATAATGTGACTGAGTGGGATATTGGGTCATGGTGCCGGCGGCCTGATTTCTGAGTGTGGCAGCACTATAAAGTAACCATGAGTGTCACAAGTCGGTACCCTTTCTGATATGATGTTAGATGCGGTCAGGATGCAAAGCTCCAACAACCAACCAACCTATAAAGTCGGCCTGAGTGCACACTGCCACAAGTCGGTACCCGTCCCGATATGACCTTAGTTGTTGCCAGGACTTAAAACCCCTAAAGAAACAAACAAATCACACGGGTAAGGAACTGCTTAACACCAGGAGACAGCTTGTTAAGGTTTACAGACGGAGTGTGTGAACTAGAACTTCCGGTTTCAACCACGACCTTTCAAACAAACCCGTGCCCACTCAACCGTGCCCAGGCGCATGCGCTGTGCGAACGGGTGGCGGAAGTCGTCCACTCGGCCTTAAGTGGCAATAGCCTGGCCACATACTCCCGAGGGGGGGGGGGGGTGCGTCTACTAGGTCACTGAGGATGTTGAGGGGATCGGGGATCGGGGATCGGGGATCGGGGATCGGGGATCGGGGATCGGGGATCGGGGATCGGGGATCGGGGATCGGGGATCGGGGATCGGGGATCGGGGATCGGGGATCGGGGATCGGTGATCGGTGATCGGTGATCGGTGATCGGTGATCCGGGATCGGTGATCGGTGATCGGTGATCGGGGTTCGGGGTTCGGGGATCGGGGATCGGGGATCCATGATCCGTGATCCCGAATGCGGGATGCGGGATTCGGGATGCAGGGATTCGGGGATTCGGGTATGTGGGGATGCAGGGATCTGGATCGGGGATATGGGATAGGGAGTCGAGGATCCGGAATCCGGGAGGCGCATTCCCTCACTGAACACAAACGTGAAATCTATCATTGAATGGACCCTTATAAAGGCCGTCTCATTGTACATGGCTTTCAGGTTTAATTATCGCACAGTGTAAGTCGACCGTTAAAGGTTAAAAACTCCAAAAAAACTGACATAGGCTACTAACCATACCAACCAATTATCTATTTGCTACTGAAATGCAGGCAATCAAATACCTTATCAGCAGCTACTGTGTGATAAGATAACACCAACACTACAGCTGGTCAGCATTGAAAACAAGCCTCAATACCCAGGCTTATATGCTATGGACAGTCTCAATAAAACTTATTTAAAAAAAGATGACCTTATCGGCTTTAATCTCCGCATAAGTCTTGTAGGCAGTTAGTTAGCATAGTTTGTTATTATGCTGATTAAGCATTTATAATAAATACACTACAGGAATGAGAGTCGGCTCCAACAAAAATACAGCAGTTGGTTGGTTGTTGAAGTTTTGCATCCTGGCAACATCTAAGGTCATATCATGATGGGTAGCGACTTGTGACAATGTGCACTCATAGTGACATTATAGTGCTGCCCCACTGGGAAATCAGGCCTCAGGAACCATGACCTGATATCCCACTCAGTCACATTATCCTGACACTGAGCTAACCAGTCCTTGCCCTATCCTATTAATGTTGAGCGCCAGGCTAGGAAGAGACAAGTATAAATTTGGTAAGTCATTGGTTTTACTCGACTGGGAACCAAACTCCCGATCTCTCACACGTGAGGCCTTCACTCTACGGATTCAGCGACGGCGTCTGGTACTTGAACTAAATTTAACAATTCTAAGAATTTGAGGGAGAAATGACATATATATGAGCGAGATAAAACAAACTCGGAAACCCGCAGGAAAAGCGGAAAATTGTCATCCCTAAAACAAATTTTTAAAAAGAGAGACCTCCTTAGGCTGCTGCCTCTCCCACCTGCCCCTCATGCGTAGACTATGGGAGCGTGGTTCATTGTGACGTCACAATGTATCGCCTTCCCCACATGGATGACTATTTATTGGTTAATATATATGGGAGTGGCGCATTGGCGACAAGCCGCCATTGGTTGCCATGACTACCTAAGTGTCACAAATAGTGTATGGAGGACCTCAGGTTGTAACTTGTAAGTTGGTCTCGAACAGACCGATTATCCCACACCCGCCTCTCTCCCACACCCTACCCAGGTTCCTTGTGTAATTTTGCCGGAATTGATTTGGAGAGTAGCAAACCTATAAATATTTGAGAAGCTTAGGATCTATTTAAATTGAAAAAAATGATGTTTAGGATTTTTGTCAAGATGTATGTTGATATGGAAACAACAGATTTGAGGTGAAAATCACTTTTTTTCCTATATTTAAATTTAAAAGATTTTTTAAACATGAACGATAGCCAGCTGGTGATAGATTATGGCGCAATAGTTAATTATTGGTCTTCATAACATAATGAAATTTTGCGTTTTAACTGTTGGTTTCCATGGTAACAGTAGTTTTGGGGTAAAAACCCCTCCTCCTCCACCCACACTAACCCCACTCACCCACACTCATCCACACACACACACGTGCGCGCATGTGCGGCGTAGCGTCAACAGCACGCAATGGCTTCGTCTTTGCTAACGTTCTACGGGCGCCATTACGACTGACGCGCTTGCGCGGTGCTCTGTGACATCTGACCCATTTTCCCGCCGTCCCAGAGGACCGGTCGTCACTGACGCCATTCTCACTTCCGGAATTGTTGCAGGAAGTGACGTCGGAGGGGTTGCGCTCGCAGACGGCGGCCGATGGAGGCGCACACCATGGCCTGACTGGGCGAGGTGGCCTAAATCGGTGGAATGCGGGATCGCGTGCGGGAGATCAGTAGTTCGCTTCCCGGTCGAGTCAAACCAATGACTAATAAAATTGATACTTGTCACTTCCTAGCCTGCCGCTCGGCATTAATAGGATAGTGCAAGGACTGGTTAGCTCAGTGTTAGGATAATATGAGTGAGTGGGATATTGGGTCATGGTGCCAGCAGCCTGATTTTCCAGTGGGGCAGCACTAGAAATTCGCCATGAGTGTGCACTGTCACAAGTCAATACCCGTCCTGATATGACCGTAGATGTTTCCAGGACGTAAAATTGGGTGATTTCTTTGATTGCTTCTGGATGTACATTATTGCAGTGCCAAATTACTTATGTAATCATTTCTCACGAGGAGAGAATCTCCCTAGAACTTAGAAGTAGGTCACGAGCATTTGCATATTAATCATAAGCAAGCACACAATCCAACTCGGGCAAATCGCACGAGTCCTGTTTGTCAAAAGAGTTTAGTTGCTGATGTCAGCACTTTCTGAACTTATCTTCATTCCTCGGCAAAAATGCTGTTCTTTTACAGTCTTTCATAATATGTGGCCCGATAACGCACTTGGAACACTGGTGCTGATCTGATCACCCAAAGTTAAGCAATGCCGAGACTTGTCAGTACTTGGACTGGATGGGCGACTGACCGCATGGGACTACAAGGTGCTGTAGACATCATGATAATTTATATCCAGGCAAATCAGTAGTGAGTGAGGGTTAGCTGGTTGTTGGAGTTTTATGTCCTGGCAACATCTAAGTTCATATAAGGACGATAGTGGGTGAGGGAAGTTTAGCATATATAATTTTATCAATAGATTAAAAATATAAATCTATCAAGCGCCATACCAGCCCGAAGGACTCTCCTGGCTGGAGGAGGCTCCCGAAGGTGATTCACCAATAGACATCTGGTGAGTTAACCTGTTTTAGGCGCTGCACCGGTGGTCCCGGCTAAATGTCTGCTGCTGGCGAGGATTACACAATTAGGGCCAGCAGACGACTTTTTATTTATTTTTTATTTATTTTATTTTATATTTTATTTTAATCTTTTTTTACAACCAAGCAACTGCTGATCAGAGGTGCCCAACTCAATTGTCCCATTGTCCATAGTCTGAGCTCCCAAGTTTGTTCTACTGCTCAGTCAGTCTGACTGGGGAAAAGCAAACTCACCAGTTGATATTTTTGGGGTTTTATGTTGCGCAACATAACAGGATTTCCAATTATAAGTTGCTAATAGTAATACTAATAGATGTGGATTTTCTCACTTTGCTAATGTAGTTTACAAACACCACCAAACAAGGATACAATATTATGGATAGCATTATGGGATGTATCAATTTATTATATGCATGTTACTAATTTTTTAAATATTTTTTCTTGAAGATTTATACTGCCTATCATGGATAAGTCACAATAGACTTGTTTTCACCATTAGACAGTTTGTCAAGAGAAAGCCAGAACCTACACTTTTACCGACCCAAGGGATTTTTAACCTCCCACACCACATAGACATGGTATGAGAGCAACTGGCCTTTGTTGACACTGTAAGTTATACACATCGGTGGAAATCCAAATTAGCAGAGGTGGGGGCATGGGGAATCGAACCACTGACCCTCAGATTAGGAGTCTGACCTAGAAGAAAGTCAGGCACTCTAACCACTCTGCCACAGAGAACACCACAGTCTTGCAATTGTAATTGTTATCCACTCTAATTGTATTTGTACTGATATATGTTAACTAACTACTATAACATCTAACTGCTATTTGAGCTCCTTGAGGGAGGCAGTGAGCGACCTGGGGGGCGCACTGGTCTGCCACTAGGCAGGCACCTTTCTGTTTCCCACTTCTCCCGCTAGGTGCTGCTTCCATATATCATTATACATAACATTTATACATCCTGGTATTCACGATTATACAAAGTACATTACAATTTTATGCAACCCTTAAAAAAACCATTTATTGATTTGTATTGCAAAAAGAAAAAAAAAGGAAAAACCTATTTAGTATAACAATTATGAATACCAAGAAAAGGACAACACTATTTATATACCCCCAATAATAATAATAATATTACTAAACCTAAATTCAAAAGATTTGAATCAAATTGGACTATTGCTGCCCAGCGGTGAAAACAAGTTATGAGTAGGGAAAATAAATTCATCACCAAAAAAATATATAGGTGAAATAAAATAAAATAAAAAGCGCCACCAATGTTATGCAGTTTGCAAATAGTGCCATGTTTGCTGCCAATGGCCTTTGCTTAGTCACAGCCTGGGCTGACCGTATAATGCACCATCTCCTGGCAGTCTATTCACTGGCAGAATGTCATCTGCTCCATCTCCAGGCAGAATGTCGTCTGCTCCATCTCCGCCCGCCATCCTCAAACACCCGCTATGGGCAGCTCACTCAGCAGGTCCTTCCCATAGTCACCCGGGAACCAGCGCCGCCAGTCGGGCGGGGGTTGGGTGGGTGTGGTGTGGGTGTGGGTGGTGGGGGGGTGAATCATCACCCCCCCCCTGCCACATCTAGCTCACAGACCTCTGGCAATGCCCCCCAACATGCACTCGCACTCACCACGCACCGATATTTCTATTGCCAAAACGAACACTAACACGAATACCAACACCAACACCAACACCAACACCAACACCAACACCAACACCAACACCACCACCAACACCAACACCAACACCAACACCAACACCAACACCAACACCAACACCAACACCAACACCAACACCAACACCAACACCAACACCTGACCAGACGGGATGCCCGAATGAGTTGAGCGTCCGTCTCCCGTTTTTGGTAGATCGTGGGATTCGATCCCATAGTCAAATAAAACCAATGACTTAAAATTTATACGTGTCACTTCCTAGGAAGGGGCTCTGCATTATTAGGCTAGGGCAAGGACTGGTTGGCTGTGTCAGGATAATGTGACTGAGTGGGATATCGGATCATGGTGCCAGCAGCCTCGTCTCCCAGTGAGGCAGTACTATGAAGTTATAGCTCACGCTCTGCCGGAAATGACCTGTGGCTTCTTCCCCCAGTTACCTTCGGTGTGCCTTTGTCGTCTGCTCGCGACTGATCACGTGACCCAGCGTCGTGCTGATGATGCGGGCAAGCCTGTTGTTTCCTGGCGCCTCGCGGCCTTGAGACTGCCCCCTACCCCCCTCCCCCCTGCCCCCTGCCGCCTCCCCCTCCTCCCCTCCCTCCTTCCCCCCTCCCCCCTCCGCCGCCCCAACCCGCCTCTCCTTCCCTTCTACTCGCCAAACACACTCACCGGGTCAGAGGAGGAGCGCAGCGCAGCGCCCCACTGTCATCATCATCATCATCATCATCATGCTGTCAGTCGCGATGCGACAAAGACTGCTTTCATTACTTGACTGCCGCTCTCCAGTATGTTGTTTTGTGCGGTTGTACATTTCATGAAAGCCGCCTGCAAAAGTGTTGAAGTGCAGCTGGCTTTTGCAAGTTACCAGCCGCACTCTTTTGGGGAGAAAATAGAGGTTTCACACCGGCAAGAACATGTCCAGACAGGCGCAAAACTATTTGTCCCTGCAGTGGCTGGTCAGGAGATGTTGGGAGTTCCATACATCAACCGCCCTTAATGCTGCCACAGTGGCATGGTTTTCTGTTTAGGGTTTGCTCCCTTAGCCTTCGGTTCTGTCAAGAACCTGTACCACAAGGCAGTGGTTTACAACTCTGCAGGGCAGGGGCGTCAAACTCCCTGAGGTATTGCAATACCTGCATACCACTGTATTGAATATGGAAAAACAATGCAAAAGTAAAGCTTGTTTTATTTAACGATGCCTCTAGAGCACATTGATTTTCCTATCATCGGCTATTGGATGTCAAGCATATGGTCATTCTGACTTCTGGTCATTCTGACATTTCTTTGGAGGAAACTTGCTGCCGCCACATAGGCTACTCTTTCTGATAAGCAGCAAGGGGTCTTTTTTATGCACTTTCCACCAGACAGGACAGCACATATCACAGTCTTTGATGAACCAGTTGTGGACCACTGTTTGAAAAGGAAAATAGCCCAAACTGCAAATGGATCTACGGAGCAGGATCGAATGGATGCCCCACACCTTCACAGGTGGACACTCTACTGCCTGAGGTACGTCCCGCTCCCGTATCGACTACGATATTGAATTCAACCATTTAGTATGATTTACACAAATTCAATTCAATTCAATAAAGTATATTTCAACAGCCTCATTTTAAAGTTACAATTCCCATGAAACTTAATTACAGTGGGTGAAGAAAAGGAGACTGAAAGAAGCACAATGTTTATCACCTAGGCTTACATTCCCCATTTTAATTAAGAATGACCTAGGAAATGAAAATGTGATCAAAGAAGATGTACACTGATAGGAATATTGGGTTTATTATTCGACCGGGATCGAACCCACGACCCTTTGTTGTTGTTGTTGTTGAAGATTTATACTGCCTATCATGGATAAGTCTGAATAGACTTGTTTTCACCATTAGACAGTTTGTCAATAGAATGCCCGAGCCTACACTTTTACCGACCCAAGGGATTTTTAACCTCCCACACCACATAGACATGGTATGAGAGCAACCGGCCTTTGATGACGCTGTAATTTATACACAGCAGTGGAAATCCAAATTGGCAGAGATGGGGGCATGGGGAATCGAACCACCGACCTTCAGATTAGGAGTCCGACCTAGAAAAAAGTCAGACACTCTAACCACTCCGCCACAGAGAACACCACCTTTCACATGGGAAGTACACATCGTGTCGGTACATTAAATTTCAAGAATGTTAGGTTAAGTTTGATGTATGTTAAATTTTAGAATTTGTTATGTGTTGTTAAGCATTAGGCGTTTGTTTTAATTAACATTTACACGCACACACATGTCGCTGCGATGCGCGCCTCCTCTGTGGCCGGCCCCAACCAGGTCTAGTATCCGCTGGCCATTTCTGTTGGGGCAGCTGGTGGTGGGACGATGTTAATATTTAATGTTGTACTTCACCCAGACCGATGGTGGCGGCGTGCGGCGTGCGGCGTGCGGCGTGCGGCGTGCGGCGTGCGGCGTGCGGCGTGCGGCGTGCGGCGTGCGGCGTGCGGCGTGCGGCGTGCGGCGTGCGGCGTGCGGCGTGCGGCGTGCGGCGTGCGGCGTGCGGCGTGCGGTGTTCGTGGTGGGCGGCGGCCATCGGCGGCAGCGGGCGGCGGGCGGCGGCAGAGCAACGGCGAGTCTTACTGACCAATCATCGCCTTCCGACCCCAACTATCACCCCCACCCCCCACCCCCCAAAAAAACACCCCACAACCATCCCAATTAAAAAAAAAAAAACTTAAAAAAAATATGATCTCTGACAGGTTAGCTCAATGTCAGTATAATGTGACTGAGTGGGATATCGGGTCATGGTGCCGGCGGCCTGAGGGCAGCAATATAAAAATCGCTATCAGTGCACACTGCCACAAATCGGTACCCGTTATGATATGGCCTTAGATGTTGCCAGGACGTAAAACTCCACCAACCAACCAACTGAACCCAGAAAGAAGACCGCTGTCAGAAGGTTTCCATGGAGATATAATGTTACCAATATACACTTTGACTGACCGCTATGAACGCCAGGTGATTACCGGAAGTGACGTCATAAACGGAAGCAGGAAGCAAGGAAAGGTGAGTGAGATGTTGCTGATGTAATGATGTTATCTGTGTTGCTGGGATCTCTCAACAAAGTCCGCCTACTCGCAATCACAATCACAATCACGATGACAATCACAATCACAATCACAATCCGCCCACACACGGACAAACAACACAATCGAACACTCGCACCGGCGGATGACCTTTCAACCAATCCCAGAATGCTTTGGATGGCGCCGCATGCGCAGGGGAATATATTTTTGTTTCCGGTGTGTGTGTGTTGACTACAATTCGTCAGCCGAAAGCATTCCATTTCCGAAACCAAAATAGTTAACATAGATTTGATCGTAGTATTCTTACATGTCTAACTTAAGACCCTGTCACACATCACTGGATTGAGCAACGGACAGAATTGTCTAGTCCGGGCAACATAAGTATCAAAATGCATTAAAATGTGTCAAAATGTTGTGATATCAGGTCAAAGGCCGCTGGATGAACGGACATGAAACAGACATGAAATGGACATGAATGGATAGCCAAGGGACAGTAAGTGGACTAAGCAGACTCAAACCGGACAAGAAACATAGACGTCAATCCTGCGGCATCCGTTCCAAGTTTTGCGCATGTTCAAAACTTGTAGGGACACAAACCGGACTATCAACGGACTTTGTTCGGTTTCTTTCTGCTTCCTCCAATCCGGTGATGTGTGACAGCTGCTTTAGACACTGGCGCACTTAAATGTGCATAATCCAATGTTTTCGAACTTCTGCTATTTTCTGAGATAAATATATTATGCTAATCATTATATAACCTACTTTAGTTTAGTTTGAAGTAACTTTTATTTCAAATGGCTAACTTTGTAGATATTTGATGTCAAAACATGCCAAGTTGATTTTGGCAAGCATGCCAAAATTCTGCCACCATAAACTTCAGTAGTAACAGTATCTATTAAATTGACTTATCGCAACCTTCTATGCAGCAAAACATGCTTGATAAGTGCACCAGTATTTAAGTTGAATACACTCACACCGCAACTTCTATCCTCACGTCCAGCACCCCCCCCCCCCCCTTACCCTCTCCCCTCTTCCCTCCCCTCCCTTCTACCCCTCCCATCACTCACACCGCCACTTCTACCATCACATCCAACAACACCCTACCCTCTTCCCTCCCCCCTTCCCTATCGCCTAGTCCCCCCCCCCCCCCACCCCCCCATCATCTAATTAGACACTCACTCCACGACTTCTATCGTTATCCTGTCCTGATATGACTTTAGATGTTGCCAGGACCTAAAACTCCAACAACCAAACCAAATCTACCCTCACGTCCAGCAACCCCCCCCCCCCCCCCCGTCCACCGGCCTGCATCTTCTCCTCTCCCTCCTCCCCACCTCCACCTCTCCTAACCCTCTCCCCTCCCTCCTCCCTCCCTGCCCCTCTCTGCCCCTCCCCCCCTCCATCCTCCTCCCCACCCCACCTCTCCTAACCCTCTGCCCTCCCCCTGCCTCCTCCCTCCCTCCCCCTCCCTGCCCGTCCTGCCCCTCCTGCACCTCATCACCCCTCCCTCCTCCTCCCCCACCTCTCCTAACCCTCTGCCCCCCACCCTCTCCTCACCACCGACCACCCTCCCCCATCCCCCCCCTCCTTCCCACGTCCTCCCCACTCCCTCCCACCTCCCTCCTGGTCCCTTCTGGTCCCTGGTCCCCATGGCCGTCAAACCGTCATATATATGTACATAAGAAAGAACGACCGCGCGCTCCATCACCCATAATGCCCTACAAATTCGGGACAGCTGCACAAATTGCGGACTTCCTCCAAAGGAGGGCGCCACCGTTTACAGCGCGCCCAACGCGCCCTCTTTTGCACATCCACGCACGGCCAGCGCAGAATGAGTCAATTCGGTTGAAAGATCTGCGGTGCCGGGGGGAGGACTGGTTTATTTGTGATGGTGGCAGTAGTGGTGGTGGTGGAGGAGGTGTAGAGATGCTGGTTCCGAAGATGTACCAGATGGGATGGCCCAATGAGTTGAGCGTCCGTCTCACGTATTGGGAGATTGTGGGATTTGAACCCTGGTCGCGTCAAACCGATGACATAAAAATCGATACTTGTTGCTTTCTCGCCAGGCGCTCAGCATTATTAGGATAGGGCAGGGACCGGTTGGCTTGGTGTCAGGATAATTTGACTGAGTGGGATATCAGGTCATCGTGGCCTGATCTCCCAGTGACCACCAATAGCCGATATCTACATTTTGTGCTGGGGGGGTGGGGTGGTGGGGTGGTGGGGTCGTTAAAGAAACAAACCAGTGGGGCAGCACTATAAAGTTCCCATGAGTGTGCACTGTCACAATTCGGTTCCCGTCCTAATATGACCTTAGATGTTGCCAGGACGCAAACATCCAACAATAAACCATCGTAGACGTGTTTCAGTGATGGTGTCCGACAGGCATGGAAGGGGATCTACAATAGTCTGTTAGTTAAGGCATTTTACCTCCTAGCAACATATAAGATGATATCACTTACCAGGACACGAATCGCAATGGGGAATGAGTAGTGGCTTGAGATGCATCCACTTCTACTTCCTGACCTTTTACTGTGTGAGGCATTTGAACCCTAAGCACTCTTACACCATCAGTTTAATGATGCTGTGTGGGTATGGAATCCATCCCCCACACCCCGCCCCTCCCCCCACATACCCCGTCAGTTTAATGATGATGTGTGGTTGGGTATCCTCCCCCCCCCACACATACCCCATCAGTGATGCTGTGTGGGTATGGTATCCATCCCCCACACCCCGCCCCCTCCCCCCACATACCCCGTCACTTTAATGATGCTGTGTGGGTATGGAATCGATCCCCCCCACACCCCGCCCCTCCCCCCACATACCCCGTCACTTTAATGATGCTGTGTGGGTAGGGTATCCATCCCCCCACACCCGCCCCTCCCCCCACATACCCGTCACTTTAATGATGCTGTGTGGGTATGGTATCCATCCCCCACACCCCCGCCCCTCCCCCCACATACCCCGTCACTTTAATGATGCTGTGTGGGTAGGGTATCCATCCCCCCACACCCCGCCCCTCCCCCCACATACCCCGTCAGTTTAATGATGCTGTGTGGTTATGGTATCCATCCACCCACACCCCGCCCATCCCCCCACATACCCGTCAGTTTAATGATGCTGTGTGGGTATGTAATCCACCCCCCACATACCCCGTCACTTTAATGATGCTGTGTGGGTATGGTATCCATCCCCCACACCCCGCCCATCCCCCACATACCCCGTCAGTTTAATGATGCTGTGTGGGTAGGGTATCCATCCCCCCACATACCCCGTCACTTTAATGATGCTGTGTGGGTATGGTATCCATCCCCCACACCCCGCCGATCCCCCCCCCCCCCCCACATACCCCATCACTTGATGATGCTGTGTGGGTATGGTATCCATCCCCCACACCCCGCCCATCCCCCCACATACCCGGCAGTTTAATGATGCTGTGTGGGTATGTATCCATCCCCCCACCCCTCCCCACATACCCCGTCAGTTTAATGATGCTGTGTGGGTATAGTATCCATCCCCCCACCCCTCACCCCTCCCCCCACATACCCCGTCAGTTTAATGATGCTGTGTGGGTATAGTATCCATCCCCCCACACCCCGCCCCTTCCCCCACATACCCCATCACTTAATGATGCTGTGTGGGTATGGTATCCATCCCCCACACCCCGCCCCTCCCCCCACATACCCCGTCACTTAAATGATGCTGTGAGAGTAAGTATTCCGACTCCAGCACCTCGCCCCTCTCCCCCATATACCCCATCTGTTTACTGAGGCTGTGTGGGCAGGGTATCCCTCCCCACCCCACACTTCCCCGTCTGGCCCGTCACTGTGTGAGTATTTGTTTTTGGGGAGTTTTCAGTCGCATTGGTGCGCTGAAGGCTGCAAATCTGCAGCACTGTATGGGCACTGCTGAAAGCGGTCCGATGTGGTCGGGAGTTGGTTCCGATGGGTAGTGGTGGAGAAATTGAGGGGGGGGAGGAAGTCAAAAGGCAGCCTAAGAGCCCAACCACAGTGTGTGAGTAGGGTCTCCTCTACCGCTCCCCCCTCCCCCCCCCCCACACATTACCCCCCCCCCCCCCCCCAATCATATCCATCATTTACTGCGCTATCCCCCCCCCCCCCCCCCCCCCCCACACACACACACCCACACACACACACATACACCATACATACACATGCCCACACTCACACTTACCACCCCCACCCCCACCATCATCCCCTCGCACTCCTACCCCCACCTCCACCCCCACCCCCACAGTGTATTAAGGCATGTGTGCACAGGGCCTTCCTCTTACTCCGCCCACCTCGGTGTGCTGAGGCTGTGGGAGCGGACTCTGCTCTCCGAGCCTCCCGCTTCCCAGCCTCCCCGCCTCCCCCCGTCCGTCGGCCGGCCACACATTAGTATTCCCCCGGGCTCAGGGCCCGGCCCCGGACTGCTCCTTATAGCCGTGTTTGTACCCAGCGTTACCATTCAGCGCCCGGGTAGCACAATTTTGGTGCGGCTTAGCATTCTCATAGTCGCTCCCTGCATGAACCCCTCACTGCCCCGGCCCCTCCCGGCCCCATTCCCTCACCCCTCACTGTCCATTTCCCAACCCCTCACTGCCCGGCCCCTCAGCCCTCAATGTTCATTCTTCACTCCTCACTGTCACCCGACCACTTACATGCGCATGCGCAGGTGTCAGTATGTACGTGGGTGTGGAGTTGGAAGGTGTGTAGATACACATATGTGTAGATACACATATGTGTAGATACACATATGTGTAGAGTTGTGAGGTGCGTAGATACTTGGGCATGCGTGGGTGTAAGTGCGCATGTGGGAGTGGGTGCGGAGTTGGGAGGTGCGTAGATATATGCGCATGCGAGGGTGTATGTGTGTACATGGGTGTGGGTGTGGAGTTGGGAGGTGTGTATATACATGCACATGCACAGCTATAACTCCGCATGTGGGTGTGGAGTTGTGAGATGCATAGATACATGTGCATGCATGAATGTAAGTGTGCATGTGAGTGGGGAGTTGTGAGGTGCGTAGATACATGCACATGTGTGGGTGTAAGTGTGCCCGTGGGTGCGGAGTTGGGAGGTGTGTAGATACATGTGCATGTGTGGGTGTAAGTGCGCACGTGGGAGTGCAGTTGGGAGGTGTATAAGTACATGTACATGTGTGGGTGTAAGTGTGCCTGTGGGTGCGGAGTTGGGAGGTGTGTAGATACATGCGCATGTGTGGGTGTAAGTGCACATGTGGGAGCAGTGTTGGGAGGTGTATAAATACATGCGCATGTGTGGGTGTAAGTGTGCCTGTGGGTGCGGAGTTGGGAGGTGCGTAGATACATGCGCATGTGTGGGTGTAAGTGCGCATGTGAGAGTGGAGTTGGGAGGTGTATAAATACATGCACATGTGGGTGTAAGTGTGAGAGTGGGTGCGGAGTTGGGAGGTGCGTAGATACATGCGCATGTGTGGGTGTAAGTGCGCATGTGGGAGCAGAGTTGGGAGGTGTCTAAATACATGCGCATGTGTGGGTGTAAGTGCGCACTTGGGTGCGGAGTTGGGAGGTGCATAGATAGCTGCGCATGCGCGAATATAAGTGCGCACATGGGTGTGGGCCGCATCTATCTGCGTGGGGCGTAGGGCATGGTTAGGACCCAGGGAATACAGGGTGCACTGCGCATGTGAATCGCCCGTCCCAGTTAAAAGACCGCCAAGCACGGAGAGGCCCGAGTGTAGCCGAAGAGGCCCGAGTGTGACCGGCCCACCCTGCCCGAGGCCGAGCTTCTCCGAGCACTACTACTCGTGGCGGTACTGCCCCCCAGCGGAGGAGCCGGTGTAGGACGTTCAAAACACTATCTCGTTGAAAACACTACGGTAGTGTTTTGAACCTAAGTTCAAAACACTACTGTTAAGTTAAAAAACACTACCCCTACTTACGTCCAAAACACTACCCAAGTTCAAAACACTATCATAACACGGCAATGGGGGTTATAATGCCGAAACTGGTACTGGCATTTGAAGCATGTATCAGTTGGTTTGGTTGCCAGGAGTTTTAGATCCTGGCAACATCTAAGGTCTTATCAGAACGCACATACTAGTAGTATACGCTGAGAGCACTGCGGCGTCTGCACCACGTACGCTGATGGTGCTGCATCAATCTTAGCACATATTAGGAGTATATGTTGATAGTACTGCCACACCACAAAAACAACCAACCACCACACAAACACTGATGGTGCTGCGTCAATCTTAGCATGTATTAGGAGTATACGTTGATAGTACTGTGGCATGTGCACCACATATTAGTATATGCTGATAGTGCTGCGGCAACTGCACCACATATTAGTATACACTGATGGTGCCACGGCATTTGAAGCACATGTTAGTCATATATGCTGCACACTGCCCCCCCTACTGCATACTGCCCCACCTTACTGCATACTGCCTCACCCTACTACAAATGACAATGACTATGCAGCAATTATATATTAAAAAAATATTAGAGTAGTGTTTTGAACTTAAATTAGAGTAGTGTTTTGAACTAAACGATAGTGTTTTGAGGGTGGCCACTGTAGTGTTTTGAACCTACCTTCAACTAGGTTGAAAACACTACCATAGTGTTTTGAACCTAGGTTGAAAACACTACCGCAGTGTTTCTGTGGGGTAGTGTTTTGAACTTACTGCACTGGCTCTACTCCAGAACGCAAAGTGCCGCTGCACCCTGGCGTTATTCACGAACCGGAAGTGTGCTCAATGAGAAACGGCGCCAGGTGTCTTTCTGGTCATGCGCAGCTCGTAATGCGCACTAACACCCCGACTGACACTGGTCAACATCTGAAGGAGGAGAGGTGGGCCAAGGAGGCGCCACCGGTACAGTGTTGCGTCTTACGGATTATAGCAATAATCATAATAATAAGTAATAT
Source organism: Branchipolynoe longqiensis (assembly GCA_030323885.1). NCBI lineage: Eukaryota > Metazoa > Annelida > Polychaeta > Phyllodocida > Polynoidae > Branchipolynoe > Branchipolynoe longqiensis. Next base: position 95,102,844 of record CM059190.1, on the reverse strand, counting down.
TTCCATCCGTATCTTTATACAGTACAACCCCGTTAAACCAAGCTCGGTTAAACCAAACGATCGGTTAATCCAAACTTTTTATGGTGGCCCGGCAAAATACTACCATTTTTCATATAAAAAAGTTGGTTGAACCAAAGTCGGTTAATCCAAATTATCGGTTAAGCCAAACAAAATTGTCGGTCCCAGGCCACTTCCGGTACGGCTAAACCAAACTTTTATGTGGTTATAAGGTCATCTGGTCATCTGAGACGCCACAGCCTCTTACACCAGGCTTGTTTGGATAAATGTTAGCAATATTGTGTTTGGGGGTGAGGGGGGGGGGGTGAGTAGGGAGGCGAGCCGGACAAGGGAAGTGAGTGTGTGTGGGGGCAGTAGTGATGGTATCCAAAGAGGGTAACGATGGTATCCAAAGAGGGTAACGACGGTATCCAAAGAGAAAAACCATGGTATCCAAAGAGGATATCAATGGTATTCAAAGAGAATATCCATGGTATCCAAAGAGAGAAACCATAGTATCTACAGAAGATCGCTATGTTATATGCAACAGCAACACTATTATCCAAAACCAGTTAGCGCCTATACAGACACTGTTGCCAGGCCAAGAGTTAAACAACCTCAAGAGCTATCCATAGACACTCACAGCGAGAAGCAATATCTATTCTTTGAAATTCACCCCCTCCCCAAGCGCCCCCCCCCCCTTCCTTGTCCCTCAACCTTCCACCTTCCACTCTTCTCCCTCCATCCACCCCCCTTCCCCCCTTCCACTTCCACTCACTACTACCCTACCTAATCCCCACCCCTCCACCTCCCCTACCCAATCCACCCCCCGTCCTCACCCCCTCACCCCCTCCACCTCCCGTACCCAATCCACCGACCCCCACAGTCTCGCCCCATCCTTACCCCACCCCTCCACTTCCCCTACCCAATCCACACACTCCCACACACTCCCACACACTCCCCTTCCCGTACCCCCACCCCTCCACCTCCTCTACCCAATCCACACACTCCCACACACTCCCCCTTCCCGTACCCCCACCCCTCCACCTCCTCTACCCCCCCACCCCCCCCCACACACTTCCCCCCATCCTTACCCCCACCCCTCCACCTCCCCTCCCCAATCCACCCAACCCCCACAACACTCCCCCACACCCTTACCCCCCACCCCACCCCCACCCCTCCACCCCCCACCTCCACCCTCACCCTTCCACCTCCCTACCCCTCCACCTCCACCACCCCTCCACCCCCCCACCCCTCCACCTCCCCTACCCCTCCACTTCCTCCAACCACCCACTTCCCTCCACTCTCCACCCTTCCACGCCCCCACTCTCCACCCCTCCCTCACCACGTTATCTCTACACAATACACGCCGCGCACCATCGAAGGCTGATACAATGGAGGCAGCGTCTCAGGCGGCGGCCGTAAGTAATATCTATGCGGATGCGGAAGGCGGAGAGACCGGCAAAAACCGCTCAGTCAGACCTGCTGGGCCCGGCCGGATCGCCGGCCGCAGTGCCACCAGGCAGCCGCTGCCATCACCTGTGTGCTGGCATTGCCACAAACTCATCAAGGTAGTCGTGTAGATCACCCACCACTATCACACTGCTCACTGCCCGCGTCTTCCAGTCTAAAGTCCAGCCGCTACAAAAATTGCTGACTCAGATCAGTGAGACTGGTTTCGCAATTTACTTATAAATAGTATATCGCCAAGTAAATGTTGCCGTCTGCAATCTGCCTTCTATGTGCTGGCATTCACACGCTTTTGTACAAAGCGGTTATGTAGATCACCTACCATTCTTACACCGCTACTGATGTCTTCCACTCTTAGCTGATCTAAAAGAGCAGGTTCTTTTTTTTTGGGTGCAAATGCGGCTCCCGCTATACCCGCCGCAGTATCACTAAGCAACTGCCACTGCCTCCAGGCATTCCCACGGTCTCCTCCAGATGGTTATGTAGATCACCCGCCACCTTCATACCGCTATCGCCATCTTCCAATCTAATCCACTTGCAAAAACAACCAGCGTACTGAGATCAGCTGGGTCTGGCCTGTTTGCCGGCCACAGTTCCACCAGTCACCTGCGTCCGTGTGCTGGCAATCTTCTGAGCCCATCAAGATGACATTCATGTGGATCGCCCAGCACTATCACATTGCGATGCTCTGTCTTCCAGTTTAATCCGAAGCCAGTAGCAAAAGCATTCCAAGTCATTACTTCACACGTTTTATATGCCATATAAATATATATATTATATGTAGTGGGCTGTATTCACCTCATCAAGTAAAGTGTCACGTGGAGCGAAGTGAGGCATTGAGAGTGAGTCATGTATATCAGAGGTTACAATAATAAATAGATACTGAATAGAATTTATATTTAGCAACTCCAACAACCAACCAACAACATTAACCACGCATGCGCAGACGCAACAACGCCGCCACTTGATTGTCAGTACGGCCAATACACCTGTGTGGAAACACGGCGCGCTAAACCACGAAGCAGGTGTGCCGGCGTCCCACGCCGCATAGGCCGGGAGTAACCCCCGCTCCCTCCTCACTCCTCCCTCCCCCCCCCCCCTCCCTGCCTCCCCCCCACCCCACCCCAACACACACCCCCGACACCCACATTTCCCCAAACTAGCCCGGCGTCATGATCGGAGTTACAATCGTGGCGAGAAGAAGCGATGCTTACTTGTTGTTTGCTGTTGTTTGCTGTTGTTTGCTGTTGTTTGCTGTTGTTTGCTGTTGTTTGCTGTTGTTTGCTGTTGTTTGCTGTTGTTTGCTGTTGTTTGCTGTTGTTTGCTGTTGTTTGCTGTTGTTTGCTGTTGTTTGCTGTTGTTTGCTGTTGTTTGCTGTTGTTTGCTGTTGTTTGCTGTTGTTTGCTGTTGTTTGCTGTTGTTTGCTGTTGTTTGCTGTTGTTGCTGTTGTTTGCCGTTGTTTGCCGTTGTTTGCCGTTGTTTGCCGTTGTTTGCCGTTGTTTACCGTTGTTTACTGTTGTTTGCTGTTGTTTGCTGTTGTTTGCTGTTGTTTGCTGTTGTTTGCTGTTGTTTGCTGGTTATTGTTGGGATATGCTGTTGTTTGCTGTTGTTTGCTGTTGTTTGCTGTTGTTTGCTGTTGTTTGCTGTTGTTTGCTGTTGTTTGCTGTTGTTTGCTGGTTGTTGTTGGTTTGCGTTGTTTGCCGTTGTTTGCCGTTGTTTGCTGTTGTTTGCTGTTGTTTGCTGTTGTTTGCTGTTGTTTGCTGTTGTTTGCTGTTGTTTGCTGTTGTTTGCTGTTGTTTGCTGTTGTTTGCTGTTGTTTGCTGTTGTTTGCTGTTGTTTGCTGTTGTTTGCTGTTGTTGCTGTTGTTTGCTGTTGTTTGCTGTTGTTTGCTGTTGTTTGCTGTTTATTATATTGTTTGCTGTTGTTTGCTGTTGTTTGCTGTTGTTTGCTGTTGTTTGCTGTTGTTTGCTGTTGTTTGCTGTTGTTTGCTGTTGTTTGCTGTTGTTTGCTGTTGTTTGCTGTTGTTTGCTGTTGTTTGCCTTGTTTGCTGTAGTTTGCTGTTGTTGCTGTTGTTTGCTGTTGTTTGCTGTTGTTTGCTGTTGTTTGCTGTTGTTTGTGTTGTTTGCTGTTGTTTGCTGTTGTTTGCTGTTGTTGCTGTTGTTTGCTGTTGTTTGCTGTTGTTTGCTGTTGTTTGCTGTTGTTTGCTGTTGTTTGCTGTTGTTTGCTGTTGTTTGCTGTTGTTTGCTGTTGTTTGCTGTTGTTTGCTGTTGTTTGCTGTTGTTTGCTGTTGTTTGCTGTTGTTTGCTGTTGTTTGCTATTGTTTGCTATTGTTTGTTGTTTGTTGTTTGTTGTTTGTTGTTGTTTGTTTTTGTAGATTGTTGTTATTTACTGTTGTTTATCGCCGTTTGTCGTTGTTTGCTGTTGTGTGTTGTTGTTTGTTGTTGTTTGCTATTGTTTGCTATTGTTTGTTATTGTTTATTGTTGTTTGATGTTGTTTGCTGGTGTTTGTTGTTGTTGTTTGTTGTTGTTTGTTGTTGTTTGTTGTTGTTTGTTGTTTGTTTGTTGTTTGTTTGTTGTTTGTTTGTTGTTTGTTGTTGTGTGGTGTTGTTTGTTGTTGTTTGTTGTTGTTTGTTGTTGTTTGTTGTGTGTTGTTGTTTGTTGTTTGTTGTGTGTTGTTGTGTGTTGTTGTGTGTTGTTGTGTGTTGTTGTGTGTTGTTGTGTGTTGTTGTGTGTTGTTGTGTGTTGTTGTTTGTTGTTGTTTGTTGTTGTTTGTTGTTGTCTGTTGTTGTTTGTTGTTGTTTGTTGTTGTTTGTTGTTGTCTGTTGTTGTTTGTTTTTGTTGTTTGTTGTTGTTTGTTTTTAGTTTGTTGTTGTTTGTTGTTGTTTGTTGTTGTGTGTTGTTGTTTGTTGTTGTTTGTTGTTGTTTGTCGGGGTGTGTTGTTGTGTGTTGTTGTGTGTTGTTGTGTGTTGTTGTGTGTTGTTGTGTGTTGTTGTGTGTTGTTGTGTGTTGTTGTGTGTTGTTGTGTGTTGTTGTGTGTTGTTGTGTGTTGTTGTGTGGTGTTGTGTGTTGTTGTGTGTTGTTGTGTGTTGTTGTGTGTTGTTGTGTGTTGTTGTGTGTTGTTGTGTGTTGTTGTGTGTTGTTGTGTGTTGTTGTGTGTTGTTGCGTCGTGTTGCGGTTGCTGCGTGTTGTTGTTTGGTTGTTGTGTGTCTGTTGTGTGTTGTTGTGTGTTGTTGTGTGTTGTTGTGTGTTGTTGTGTTGTTGTGTTGTTGTGTGTTGCTGTGTGAGTTGCTGTGTGTTTCTATGTGTGTTGTTGTGTTGTGTTGCTGTGTGTTGTTGTGTGTTGTTGTGTGTTGCTGTGTGTTGCTGTATGTTCCTATGTGTTGTTGTGTGTTGCTGTGTGGGTTGTTGTGTGTTGTGTGTGTTGTTGTTTGATGTCTTTATATCTGTGTATTGAACTGTTGTGTGTTGTTGTGTGTGTTGGGTGTTGTTGTGTGTTGTTGTGTAGTTGTTGGGGTGTTTTTGTGTGTGTTGATGTGTTGATGTGTGTTGTTGTGTTGTGTTGCTGTGTGTTGTGTTGTTGTGTGTTGCTGTGTTGTGTTGCTGTGTGTTGTTGTGTGAGTTGTTGTGTGTTGCTGTATGTGTTGCTGTGTGTTGTTGTGTGTTGTTGTGTGTTGTTGTGTGTTGTTGTGTGTTGTTGTGTGTTGTTGTGTGTTGTTGTGTGTTGTTGTGTGTTGTTGGGTGTTGTTGGGTGTTGTTGGGTGTTGTTGGGTGTTGTTGGGTGTTGTTGGGTGTTGTTGGGTGTAGTTGGGTGTTGTTGGGTGTTTTGGGGTGTTGTTGTGTGTTGTTGTGTGTTGTTGTGTGTTGTTGTGTGTTGGTGTGTGTTGTTGTGTGTTGTTGTGTGTTGTTGTGTGTTGTTGTGTGCTGTTGTGTGTTGTTGTGTGTTGTTGTGTGTTGTTGTGTGTTGTTGTGTGTTGTTGTGTGTTGTTGTGTGTTGTTGTGTGTTGTTGTGTGTGGTTGTGTGTGGTTGTGTGTGGTTGTGTGTTGTTGTGTGTTGTTGTGTGTTGTTGTGTTTTGTTGTGTGTTGTTGTGTGTTGCTGTGTGTTGTTGTGTGTTGTTGTGTGTTGTTGTGTGTTGCTGTGTGTTGTTGTGTGTTGTTGTGTGCTGTTGTGTGTTGTTGTGTGTTGTTGTGTGTTGTTGTGTGTTGGTGTGTGTTGTTGTGTGTTGCTGTGTGTTGCTGTTTGTTGCTGTTTGTGTTGTGGTTGTAGATGTGTGTTGTGTGTTGTTGTGTAGTTGTTGGTGTGGTTGTTGCTGTGTTGTTGTGTGTGGTGTGTGTTGCTGTGTGTTGTTGTGTGTTGCTGTGTGTTGTTGTTGTGTGTTGTTGTGTGTTGCTGTGTGTTGTTGTGTGAGTTGTTGTGTGTTTGTTGTTGTGTTGTTGTGTGTTGTGTGTCATTGTTCGTCTTTGTAGTATATTCTGTAGTTTATTGTTGGTTTCACTAGTTTATTGTAGTTTATTGTAGTTATTGTAGTTTATATTTATTATATTATGTATGTTTTATTCTAGTTTATTTTAGTTTATTTTAGTTTATTGTAGTTTATTGTAGTTTATTGTAGTTTATTGTAGTTTATTGCAGTTTATTGTAGTTATTGTAGTTTATTGTAGTTTATTGTAGTTTATTGTAGTTTATTGCAGGTTATTGTAGTTTATTGTAGTTTATTATTGTTTATTGTAGTATATTGTAGTTTATTGTAGTTTATTGTAGTTTATTGTAGTTTATTGTAGTTTATTGTAGTTTATTGTTGCTTTTGTTGTTTATTGTTTTTTATTGTTGTTTATTGTTGTTTATTGTTGTTTATTGTTATGTATCGTTGTTTATTGTTGTTTATTGTTGTTGTTTATTTTGTTTGTGGTTGTTTGTGGTTGTTTGTGGTTGTTTGTGGTTGTTTGTGGTTGTTTGTGGTTGTTTGTGGTTGTTTGTGGTTGTTTGTAGTTGTTTGTTGTTGTTTGTTGTTGTTTTAACTTACAGATTCTCTTCTGGCTGATCTAGGCCCTATTGGGCCTCTAGTACCAGCTCTTTATGACAAAAATAACTATTTTTTGCACACATATGGAGGTTGACAGTGCCCTGAAGTCATATAATTGTGGGTGTCCTCTCAAATGTCTATCCAGCCTTCTCTCAAATGCTCTTGGTGTTTCAACCACATGTTCTTGGAGACGATTCCATGGATCTGTCACTCGAAAGAACAATGAGTGTTTCTTGACCTCAAGTCTGTGCCTCTCCTTGAAGATCTTATACTGCTGGCCTCTGGTGTTACTGTTTATTCTGAGGTTGAACAAACCCGTTGTGGCATCACTGTCATAGACTCACTGTTGTGTTGTTTGTTGTGGATTGTTGTTTGTTGTGGATTGTTGTTTTTTGTGGCTTGTTGTTATTGTTAGTTTTTGTTTGGGTTTATTTGTTGTTCTTTGTTGCTCATTGTTTTTTAATTTTTTTATTGGGTTGTTTTTTGTTGTTTTTTGTTGTTGTCATTTGTCGTCGTCGTTTGTTGTTGTCTGTGTTATTTATTTATTTTATTTTATTTTGTTGTTTTACATCCTTGCAAAATCTAAGGTAATATCAGGATGGGTACCGACTTGTGACTGTGCACACTCATGATGACTTCATAGTGCTGCCCCACTGGGAAATCAGGCTGTCATCACCATGACCTGATATCCCACTTAGTCACATTATCCTGACACTGAGCCAACCAGTCCTTGCCCTATCCTAATCATGCCGATCACCTGGCTAGGAAGCGAAAAGTATCAATTTTTCAATTTTTAAGTCATCGGTTTGACTCGACCAGGGTCGGTAGCCAGACGCTCAACTCACTCGGCTATCCCACTGACCTTGTTGGCAAACCGTACCCCGCCAGAGACCTTAGCCTAATCACGAAATGGCATGATGGGATGGTGCCCTGTCATCGTGTTCACCATTAGCAAAGGAGGGGTCCATTCATTAACGATTAACCGTCGACTGAAACGCAAGCGCCACTCACATAGTGATGCATATAGTATACATTTGGATATGTATATATATTGTCACAGAGCGATGTTAGGTTAGTTCAAGGTGTTATTCACATGCCCTATTTAGAAGTTATAAGAAGCCTAACACCCTCCCCTTCCTCCCCTGACCCGTCCTGATATGACCTTAGATAGGTTTGATGGTTGTTGGAGTCTTACGTCCTGGCAACATCTAAGGTCATTATGACCTTATGTGTTGCTAGGACGTAAAACAAAAACAAACCAGACAAAAACAAAACAAAAACCCACAACAGAACCCCACGTAGCAGATGCATCTTAAAAAGCCCCGTTCGCACAGGGGCCTTAAGTTGCCTCAACTAGTTCGCCTCCTCTAAGTCGATATAGATTGCGCATGTGAATGAAAGCCCATCACTCCTCGCCGGATTGAGGAAACGGACAGAGCCGGACAAACATATTCTAGATGGGTGTGATTTGGACGTGAAATGTATCGATTATGTAACGGACGGTAACGGACGGGTACCGGACAGTACCGGACAGTGAACGGACGGGTAACGGACCGGTAACGGACGGGGAATAGACGGGAATTGACGGGAATGGACGGGGATTGAAAGGTAACGGAGGGTAATGGGGGGGAACGGAGGGCTAATGGACGGGGAACGGACGGTAACAGAAAATAACCGCATACGTCAGTCCGGCGAATCTGTTACAAGTTTTGTGCATGCTCAAAACTTGTAATGGATCGGGCCGGATATCAATGGATATGCAACGGACTCAAACCGGACTTTTCCAGATATCAACAGACTTTGTTCGGTTTCTTTCCATTTCCCCAATCCGGCGAGGTGTGACAGAGCCTTTAGGGCTGAGTCGACTCAACTAGTTCGAATAAGCCTCGTTCACACTGGGGCCATAAGTCGCGTCAACTAGTTCGCCTCGTCTAAGTCAGCCTAATGTTGTACGTGTGAACACAGCTTTAGTGTAGGTGCATGGTGGGAAAAGCACACCCACTCGCCGCAGTTAGTACATCCTAGAACCGGAAGCAGACGACATTTCAACCACTTGTTTTCACTCCTGTCAACACCAGGTCGGTTTATCATGAAGCACCTAATATCTCCCGCCACGCGACGACACTGAACTGACAGACGTCTGATTGAGTTTGCAAATTGGGAGTTTAAATTTTGAGGCGCTCAAATCAGTTCTGGCGGGAAATTTGCGTGACGAACGAGCAGAGGACGTCTGCTTAAAAAAAAAAAAAAAAGTCCCCAGTTTTGTTGTTTGTTTATCCCCTCCCCGCCCATTCTTTTTAACCCGGCGCCGCCACAGCCTCGCTTTGGAAGCGGCGGCGTCTCCGTGACCTGACCCGGAAGTGATCCCCCGGTGACCATGGCGCCATCTGGTATTCATGAAGATGGGTTGGCCGCGGCCCGGACAATCGACGTAACAATTGTGGGCCGGCCTGTCCCTACTCGCGCCTAATGAGGCTTGAATTTAGGCCTTGCTTCAGCATCTGCAAAGGCTGTGTGTGTGTGTGTGTGGTGGGAGGTGGTGGGGTGGTGGGGTGGTGGGGAGGTGTGGGTTGGGGGGGGGGGTGAGGTGGGGGTGTTTTGGTACTGGGGTTTGAGGGTTAGAGGGTTGAAAGGGGGTGGGGTGGTATTGGAGGATTGCATTCATGAATCAGGATTGTCCCCCCCCCCCACCCCTCTACCGGAATCAAGTCATTATATATCAGTCCACATTGATCCGATTGTCAAACCAACAAACATACATATATATATATGAGCCTGTCTCAAAAGGTGATAACTCTTCGGTTTGTTGTCCATTGATACGATTGACACAAAACAGCACAGAAACCGTTACACTGAAAACACAAGGACATCTGCTTCAAATCAATATGTATTCTATTGGGATTATGAAACACCATGTAAAAAACAAATCAGTTTATCCTGAACAAATGCATAAGCAGATAGTGTGTTGATCATTACAATGGACAAAGCTTTGTCCCATATTGCTTAGCACCTTTTGAGACAGTCTCATATATAAGTGTGATATATGATGCGGTATATATATGACACAACTATTCGATTCCAATTATTCTACTGCGCAGTACCGACCACAAATCTCGGCAGCAGGTAAGCTGCTTGTCTCAAACACCTCACACTAGAGATGGAACAAATCAACAACTGGCTGATCGAATTCAATTATCCCCACTAGGCGCAGTAGTCGAATCGGCAGAGCGCAGGCATTACGTGCGGGAGATTAGGAGTTCGGTTCCCGGTCGAGTAAAACCAATGACTTATAAACTTGATACTTGTCGCTTCCTAGCCTGGCACTCTGCATTATTAGGATAAGGTAAGGACTGGTTGGCTCAGTGTCAGGATAATGTGATTGTTACTGAGTGGGATATCAGATTATAGTGCTGGTGGCCTGGTCTCCCAGTGGGGCAGCACTATAGACTACATCACGGTTCCGACTGTGCATGCGCTGAAAACAGCGTTGGGAGCAAAGCAAAGGTGTACACCCATTTAGTTTGCCGATACGTGTAGGGCAAAACTGGCATTTTATTCAAAATGAATAGAAATACATAACAATTTGGCATAAACATGGATGGAAGGATGCAAAATAATAATATAATGAATATGTTTAAGACACAACTCTCCATTTAATCATTTTGAGTTAAGAAACCTACAATTTCAGTCGCTTTACAGGCTGATGTTTACATCACCATTGATTAGCCAGAAGTAATTCTTGTTCTAAATATTAAAATGTCAAATGTGTCAACAAATACTTGCTTCAAAGAAATATATAACCAATATCTGATCAACCCTACTCATTTTCTATTTGTACATATGTCATTAAACATAGATTATAAATAAAAACATGAATACAATAAATAAAACTGACTCTGGCTATTGCTCTAACACTAGTCTGAGTGCCTAGATTTGTCTAAATCTAAATGCACATGGCATAAGATGTGCTGATTATATTTATGTAAATGCAATGCTGGATAAAAGATTAATATCCTAATTTATTATATATATATTTTTTAGTTGGTATTCTATGTTTCAGACAAGAGCTGAGATGAGCTGAAACTAGCACATTTCATAGCTACACCCAGTGTATTAGCATGTGCCATGTGCTTCACGCGGGTATGTTTTGCTCTGATGCATCCCACAATGCACCGCACCGCTGGAACCGTGATGTAGTCTATTAAATTTATTATAGAATAAAATAATAAATAAAATATGCTTCACGTGGGTATGTTTTGCTCTGATGCATCCCACAATGCACCGCACCGCTGGAACCGTGATGTAGTCTATTAAGTCGCCGTGAGTGCACACTGTCATGATATGACCTCAGATGTTGCCAGGACGTAAAACTCCAACAACCAACCAACCAACCCGCACAGGAGGCCTGCACTCTACCTATTCGGCCACCCCGTCCGGTATATATATATATATATAAATATATATATATATATATAATGATGCCTTTACAGAGCGTGTGCCGGACAAATGGCCTGGCGAATTGTGAAAAGGTTCCACAAATGTCCTAACATGCATGTTTAACGGGCAGGCATACAGCGTGGCCTGCGCGCGCACCTTAATTATTCAGCGCATGCGCACGTGTCGGGCCTTTGTTTAAAAGCCGGTTCATTAACTATGGAGACGGCAGTCGCAATGATACCCACAACCCATCAGCGAGCTGGGGCAAATGGTCGGTACTAGGCCCCCGCAGTCGTCATAGTCACATGACCGGAAATGTGGACCAGCCTTCCGGCGCGCGCCTTAAAGTATGCTTGTATGATTTTGTGCTGAAGTGAAAACTTACACTATTGATATCATGCATTTAGCCTAACTTTTTTGCCAACTTTATTCGTGTAAGTCATAACCTTGTTTACTTAACTGTAACAAATAAAATCTAATTTCATTTTATTGTGTGTGATAAACTGATGTTCTGGATGTGTCTTTGATTTTCATGTTACATGAGTGATATTACCGTATTGCTAAATTTTGTATAAGATCTAAATCGAAAAGTGAAATATATTTGTTTCAACTCTGACATATGTGCACAACATGCACACCTTTATAGGAACATGGATTCTGCTATTATTAGGAATGTGTTTTGCTATTATTTGGAAGGTTTTCACTTTTGGTTTCTATATCACACTGATGTAAAAAATACTGATCCCCCCCCCAAAAAAAACCCCACCTCCCGCTAACCTTGATTTAGGTCACCAAAAGGGTAGGTAGTGTGCTGACTAACCCTGGACCCTGACAGTCACAGCGTTACTCTTGCTTGCTTTGGGGTTGTTTGTAACCTTACGACAGTTACCAGCTGCAGAACTGCAACAATATAGAAAGGCACCGTTAAATCGGCCCAATCTTTGGTTGAAGATTAATCTTCAGGTGGTACGGTTCTAGAAGCTGGGGATGTCTGTGCAATCAACCAAACGACGAGTCGTTGGGGCGGCCCCGATTCTCTCCGGTCCGGCGGTAGCAGAGCACTCCTCACTCCACACACCGGGGGCCTATATTCTACGCTTTTTTCCTTCCTTTTTTTAAAGTCGCATAGTTTGATAAAAACATCTAATTTTCAAAACCAAAACACTTATCTAGCCTTAATTCTACATATTCATCTTAGATACTCGTGCTCGTATTAAGCATGTTTTGCTGCACAGAAGGTCGTAATAAGTCTATTTAATAGAACCTGGTACTAGAGAAGTCTATGGTGCCAGAGTTTTGGCATGCTTGCCAGGATTAATTTGGCATGTTTTGACTTCAAATATGTTCAAAGTTAGCCATTTAAAATAAAGATAGTTCAAACTAAAGTAAAGTAGACTATAATAGTGTAGTAGTCTGTACATGAGCTCCACTACCACGCGGTGGTGGCAGACACTATGCCACACACCACCGCAGTTACATTGAACTGCGCTAGGTGGTGGCATGCTAGCCACTGGGCAGGGCCCCAACTGGGCTGCCCTTTACTGCATGTGGCTAGCACACCCCTCACCCACCTATAGAGGCGATGTGGGACCTAGCGAGTTAGGGGGTGGGTCACTTGACTGTTGGCAGCACAGAGAGCAGATCAATCAATCAATGGGTGCTGTCTTCTCGAAGAAGGTTGGCTGCAATGGACCTCCATCTCTTCCTGTCATTCGTTCCTCTCAAGCATTCCGCATAGCTCATTGCTGTCCACTCAGTGATGTTGTCCATCCATGTTGTTCTCCTTCTCCCTCTTGGTCTTTTCCCTTCTATCTTCCCTTCCAGTATTCTTCTCTGTGATTCCTGGTGTCGTATCATGTGGCCAAAGTATTTAATTTTTCTGTTTTTGATCGTTTGCATTATCTGTCTCTTTATTTTCATTCTTGTTAGGACCTCCACATTGCTTATCATTGCTGTCCATGGAATTTTTAACATTCTTCTGTATTGCCACATTTCAAATGCCTCAAGCTTTGTTGTCATTGCTTTCTTCAAAGTCCATGTCTCGCAGCAATATAAAAGTGTAGACCACACATAGCATTTTAGCAGTCGGAGTCTTGTTTTTATATTTATGTCTCTAGATGTTAGTACTTTCTGCATCTTTAGAAATGTTGTTTTGGCAATGTTTATTCTCCGTTTAATCTCTCTTTCACATCCGCCATCACTAGTTATTAAATGGCCCAGATACACAAATGACTCTACCTGCTCCAAGATTACACCATTAACTTTTATCTCTGCTCTTGGTTTGTATTCCTTTCTGCTGACAACCATGGATTTTGTCTTCTTTACATTCATTTTGAGGCCACATCTCTCACTTTTTTCTTTTACTTCATCCACTATATCTTGTATTCGATTTGACGTTAAGGCTAGCAGTGCTGTATCGTCTGTGTATCTTGTGTTATTGATATTTGCACCTCCAACATTTATTCCTATGATGTCATCTATTTCTCTGAAAATCATTTCCGTATAAATGTTGAAAAGACTAGGTAATAGAACACATCCTTGTCCCACTCCACATTTGATCTTCACTTCTGGTGTCAATGAGTCTCCAATTCTTACAGCAGCATACTGTTCCCAGTAGAGGTTGGCCACAAGCCGAATGTCCTTACCGTCTCGACCAATTTTTTGTAGAGCTTCTATGAGTTTCTTATGATGTACTTTGTCAAAAGCTTTAGTGTAGTCTATATAACATATGTATATATCCTTATCTACTTCTAGGTGTCTCTCAATTATTGTTCTCATGTTAAAAATGGCTTCCCTTGTTCCACTGTTTGGTCTGAATCCAAATTGCTCTTCTGATACCTCTCGATTAATTTCTTTTTTTAATCCTTTCTAGTAGTATTTTGAGTAAAGCTTTAATAACATAACTCATGAGGCTTATTGTTCTGAAATCCGAGCATTCCACCGCTTTTGGTTTTTGGAGAGCAGATAGGTTTAATAATAAACCAGTGGAAGCACATTGTCCCTAAATCTTGGCGTTCTTCTGTGTGTGCGAGGATGAGTGAAAGACCATGGAATGGTGGACATCGTGGTCTACTACAATAATTAGCATAATGTATTTATCTCAGAAAATGGCCAAAAGTCCAAAGCATCGGACAATGCAACTTTAAATGCAGATTAAATTGATCACAAACAAAACTAGAAAATGTGTCTGATCCGTGCTGTCAGAATTGGGAGCACTAACTTTGCACCTCTCTACAATAGACGACCTTTCTTTTCCCACAGCGCATGCGCAGCGAGTCCTTATCCACAACAGTAATTCTTGCAAGTGCCACTAGAGGGCATCTTGGAGGAGTTAATCACATATAACACTTCTTCACCAGAGCATGCTGCAAAGATCCTGCTATCCACAACATTAGTTCTCACCACTGCCACTAGAGGGAAGATTGCTGGATGAAATACCATATAATTCTTTTCCCCACAGAGCAGGCTGCAAAGTAAGCTGCATTAGTTCTCACCACTGCCACCAGAGGGCAGGTTGGTGGAGGAAATCCCCAATAAAAACTTGTCCATGGAGCAGGCTGCAAAGTAAGCTGCATTAGTTTTCACCACTGCCACCAGAGGGCAGGTTGATGGTGCAAATCCCTGATAAAAAACTATTCCACAAAGCATGCTGCAAAGAAAGCCGTATTAGTTCTTGCCACTGCCACCAGAGGGCAGGTTAGTAGTCGTGGGAATTATTCATAAGACTTTTTTCTGCAATATATGTCCCAATGGGAGCAACCTTAGTTCCTATCGTTGACAACAGGAGGCGGGTTGGGTTGGTGGTGGAAATCGTCTATTCCAACTACATCATGGAGTTTCTCCAACCTTAGTTCCTATCATTGACATCAGGGCGCGTGTTGGTGGTGGAAATCGTCTATTGCAACTACATCATAGCGTTCCTCCAACCTCAAGTCCCAAATCGGGCAATAACGATTTAATATATGAAAAAAACTAAAAAACTAAAAAATTCGACTTTGAGAGTATTTTTGCTCAAATCCCATTTTCTGATGGCATTGATGTGTGACAGGTTGGTTGGTTATTGGAGTCTTATGGCAACATCTAAGGTCATATCCGGACAGGTACCGACTTGTGACAGTGCGCACTCATGGCAACTTTATAGTGGGAAATCAGGTTGCCAGCACCATGACCCAATATCCCAGTCAGTCACATTATCCTAACACTGAGCTAACCAGTCCTTGCCTTATCCTATTAATGCTAGGAAGCAACAAGTATAACATTTATAAGTCATCGTTTTGACTTGACCGGGAACCAAATTCCTGATCTCATACACGCGAGGCCCGCGCTCTACCGATTTCGGCCAATGCCCCCGGTTGTGTAACAGGTTGTAAAAGATGTGGCGCAGTTGTGTGCATTGGACGCAGAATTTATGGGGAGTACCAGAACACAGGGGGGTTGCGACGTTATCACAGAATGACAATCAGAGGTGCCGATAAGCCTCACCTAAGTGCGCGCATGCGCACTGCCCGCAAATTGAAGCGCATTTGGCGCTACTAAAACATTGGGTTGTCACGTGACAGTGCGGTCACGTGATTCATTTGTTATGAGGTATACACCGTCGTGGCTGATTGGCCTGCTGATGGGTTATATGGGGTTGTGATGCATGGCGAGGTGGGGGCTTGTGGGGTTGGTTGTTGGAGTTTTACATCCTGGCAATATTTAAGGCCATATCAGGATGGATACCGACTTGTGACAGTGTGCACTCATGGTGACTTTACATTGCTGCCCCACTGGGAAATCAGACTGACCCGATATACCAATAAGTCACACCGAGCTAACCAGTCCTTGCTCTATCCTATTAATGCCGATCGCTGGTATAGGAAGCGACAAGTATCAATTTTATAAGTCATTGGTTTGACTCGACTGGGAACCGAACTCCCGATCTCCCGCACGCATTCGGGCAGCGCCCCTCGTCCAGGGTTTCAGGGGGAGGGGGGGGGGGCTGGGTGCAGGGTGGGTGGGTGGGGGGGTGGGGGGCTTGTGGGTGACTGTGGCATTGTTTTGGCGTGGCACCCTATTATACAAAGGGCACATGGGCAATTAGTGTAGTGCCACAGGCACAGGCATAGGTTCGTATTGCAGTTATCAATGCCTCCTTATCCCTGTTCCCATACTATCCCACACTATCTCATACTATCCCATACTATCCCATACTATCCCATACTATCCCATACTATCCCATACTATCCCATACTATCCCACACTATCCCACACTATCCCACACTATCCCATACTATCCCATTCAATCATTCCTTCTGTCTGAGTGCTTGGTAATCCTTCTCTGTCTCCCCGTCCTTCCCTCTGTCCCTATCCATCGAGATCGCTATGTTCTATCTCGCTCGCTCTTTGTTGCTCTTTATCGCGCATGCTCTATTCGACTCTCTAATACCTCTCTTTTCAGAAATTGTAACTATTAAAGCTCAAGGTTGAATTTTCCTAGATAGCATCATGTTGGTGGTGGATTTAGGACGTGGTGCATAGTGCTTTCTGTTAAAGATGCAGGTGGGTGGTGAGTGGGTTGTGAGTGATGGTGCATATGATTGTGAGTGATGGTGGGTGAGTGATGGTGGATAGTGATGGTGGGTGAGTGATTGTGGATGATTGTGGCAGTGGTGGGAGGAGGGCGGTGGTGGGCAGTGGGTGATGCAGGGCGGGCGGTGGGAGGGTGGGTGGTGGTTGGTGGTTGGTGGTTGGTGGGTGGTGGGTAGTGGTGGGCGGTGGCGGGCGGTGGCGGGCGGTGGGTGATGCAGGGTGGGCGGTGGGAGGGCGGTTGGTGGGTGGTGGGTGGGCGTGGGTGGGCGGTGGCGGTGGGTGGGTGGGCAGTGGCCGGCAGTGGCCGGCAGTGGCGGGCGGTGGGTGGACGGTGGCGGGCGGTGGCGGGCGGTGGGTGGACGGTGGAGGGCGGTGCCTGGCGCTGGCGGGCGGTGCCTGGCGGTGGCGGGCGGTGGCGGGGCGATGGCGGGCGGTGGCGGGCGGTGGCGGGTGGGGTACAGGCAGGTTTATGGGTGCGGGCCGTGTTCGGGACAGCACAGCCGCTCGGCCGACTCCTGTTTGATGTCCCATGTCCGGCGCATGTCCACCAAATTGATCAGCCCTGGTCACTCCCCCCCCACCCCCCATCTCCCCACCTCCGCACCCCGCCCCCCACCCTGCGCCTCCCGGTCCGGCCGAGCCGCTGACCAGTCTGTCCCCACACCCCCCGGCTCCTGTCTTCCTCCCCCGCCCCCGCCCCCGGTCCGGCCAAGCCGCTGACCACTCTACGGCTCAATTAGGCGGGTCCGACGAGGTGGAAGATGGCTCTGCCGGTCACCGTCACCACCCACAACACAGAGCACACAAATTACACACCCGGACCCAACCCCTGTGTGCGTGTGTGGTGTGCCGTGTGTGTGTGGTGGTGGGATGCATGTGTTGTGGTGGTTGTGGGTGTTGTGGGTGTTGTGGGTGTTGTGGGTGTGGGTGTTGTGGGTGTGAGATGTTGAGGGTGTTGTGTGTGTTGTGGTTGTTGTGGTTGTGTGGGTGTAGTAGATGTATGTTGTTGTGGGTATGTGGTTGTTGTGTGTGGGTGTTGTGGGTGTTGTGGGTGTGTTTGGTGTATGTTGCGGTGTGTGGGTGTGGGGTGTTGTGGATCTGTGTCTTGTGGGTGTGTGTGTTGTGTGTTGGGGTGTTGTGGGATGTTGTGGGTGTGACATGTATTGCATGTGTAGGTGAGTGTGTGTTGTGGGTTTGTGTTGAGGGTATGTGTTGTTGGTGTGTGCTGTGCGTGTTGTGGGTGTAGTGTTATGGATGTATGATGGGGTGGGTGTTGTGGGTGTTGTGGGTGTTGTGGGTGTTGTTCTGTTGTGGTCTGGTGTGTGTGGTGAGTTGTGTGTGTGGTGTGTGTGTGGTGCAGTATATGTGTTCTGGTGGTGTGGGTGGTGTGCTGGTGTGTGGTGCGTGGTGCCTGGTGCACTGGGTGGGTGGTGAGTGTGATAGTGTGGTGTCGGTGTGGTGTGGGTATGGGGTAGGTGTGGTGTGAGTGTGGTGGTGTAAAAGTGTGTGTTTGGTGTGTGTGGTGTGTGGTGTGTGGTGTGTGTGGCGTGTGTGGTGGGTGGTGTGGTGGTGTGGGGGTGGTGTGGTGTGGTGGTTTGGGGGTGCTGTGGGGGTGGTGTGGTGTGCTGGTGTTTGTGCGGTGTGTGGTGCACTGGCGGTTTGGTGTGTGGTGTGGGGGTGGTGTGTGTGGTGTGTGTTGTGTGTGGTGTGTGGTGTGTGATGGTGTGTGGTTGGGGTGTGATGGTGGTGGTGTGGTTGTGTGGTGTGTGGTTGTGGTGGTTGTGTGGATGTGTGGTTGTTGTTCGTGTGGTCGTGTGGGGCGTGTGTTGTGGGGAGGATGTGGGGATAAGGTGTGCTGGTGTGTGTGGTATGTGAGAGTACTGGCAGTTGGTGCCCCACTGTGGTGTGTGTGGCTGTGCTGTGGTGTGTGTGGTGTGTGTGGCCTGTGTGTGTCGTGTGTGGTGAGTGCTGTTGTGTTTTTGGGTGTGGTGTGTGTGGTGTGTGTGGTGTTGTGTGGTGTGTGTGGTAGTGTTGCGCGGTGTGTGTGGTGTGTGTGGTGTGCTGTGGTGTCGTGTGGTAGTGAGAGTGTGTGTGTGTGCGCATGTGTGTGGATGCTGTGTGGTGATGCACTGTGTGTGTGTTTAGTGTGTGGCGCGCTGTGGTTGTGTGCTGTGTGTGGAGCAAAGTTTTCTTGTGGTTTGTTGAGTGGGTTGCTAATGGTGCTCTGGTGTGCTGGTGTGGATGTGTCGTGCTGTGTGCGAGTGTGGTGAGTGTGAGTCGTGTGTGGTGTGGTGTGGTGTGTGTGGTGTGTGGTGTGTGTGGTGTGTGTGGTGTGTGTGGTGTGTGTGGTGTGTGTGGTGTGTGTGGTGTGTGTGGTATGTGTGGTGTATGCAGTGTGTGTGATGTGAATGATCTCTGTAGATGTGTGTGTCGATATGTGGTGTGTGTGGCTGTGGTGTAGGCATGTTATGTCTGTGTGTGAAAGTGTAATTGATGTGTGTGATGAGTGGATGTGTGTGGTGTGTGTGGTGTGTGGTGTAGACGTGTTAGGTCTGTGTGTGAAAGCTTACTGGATGTGTGTGATGAGTGGATGTGTCTGTTGTGTGTTGTGTGTGGTGTGTGTGGTGGTGTGTGCGTGGTGCGTGGTGTGTGTGGTGTGTGTGGATATGGGGTGTGTGTGGCTGGGGTGTAGGTGTGTTATGCCTGTGTGTGAAAGTGTACTTGATGTATGTGATGAGTGGATGTGTGTAGTGTGTGTGGGCATTGTTTGATATGTGTGGTGTGTGTGTGTGAATATGTGTGAATATGTGTGTGCGTATGTGGCTGTAGATGTGGTATCGGTGTGTTGAGTCTATGTGTGAATGTGTATGTGTGGATATGTGTGTAGCACACGTAAATATTGTTTGGCCATTCAGTCCTCTCGATTCTACTTTTAAAGTCTATTCTGATTAAGCTGCATGATTTCACAAATTGTTCACCCCAAAAGTAACGGGATATGGTAGATATGTATGGGAACTAAAAGGTTGCTTAGCAGCCCTGTCACAGTGCCAGTGCTGTAGGAGTACCTAGATAACTAATACGTTATATACAGTGCAGCTTGCCAACTCAAATACGAACTTAGTAGTATGTAAACAGATGGGGAATGGACCCTGGCTATCTGCATCACACGCTCGGGACTATTGATGTTATATTCAATATGATGACGTCACAGTGGCATCCACACTCGACCAGCATCCTGACTCAACCCTATTAAAAGTTACACATCCATCACCCTAGCCGGTTAGGGGGCCCAGTCACCCCGAGCCGATCGGGTATATTGAACTTGGCCTGCATTCAGGACGGTGAAACTCTATTTGGGTCCTGACCAGATGGGATGGCCGAATGAGTTTAGCATCTGTCTCCCGCTTTGATATATCGTGGGATCCAAACCTGGTCAAGTCAAATGAATGACTCAAAAATTGATACTTTTTGCTCCCTAGCCAGGCACTCGGGATTATTAGGAAAGGGCAAGGACTGTCAGGATAATGTGTCAGTGTCAGGATAATTTGACTGAGTTTGTTTTCAGGTCATGGTGCTGATGGCATGGTCTCCCAGTGGGGCAGCACTATGAAGTCGCAATGAGTGCGCACTGTCACAGGTCGGCGGGAGAGCAAGCATTTGTAGTACATGCAATATGGGTCATATACATAGCCCCTTTAATGTGCCTTGGCCGGCGAGAGGTAGCGCCACCTGTGGGAGCCGTGTTAACTGAGTCAAAGACCCTATAATACTAAGACAGCTCACTCAGCCTGTACCGCGTAATCAAAATGATCAAACCCACCACTTGGTGCACTAGCTGTTCTCTTTTTTAAACAGGTGCTATATTATTTGTATAAATGTATATATGAATGTGAAAGATGTGTGATGATGGCGATGCTGATGATGATGCTGATGATGATGTGTATATGTTCATAGCAATTTCATATTGATGTGTATTCATACTTACCTATCTCATGTATAATATAATTGTATGTGTTTACATGTGAAACACCAACCAGCAGCTGGCTGATCAAATCCACCACAAGGTGGCACTGCAAAATTTACATTACCATTGGAGAGATAGGGAGTGAACCGTCTTAGTATTATAGGGTCTTTGACTGCGTGGACCAGTGTGTAACACGTGACTGCTGCTAACCACCCTGCTTTCCACTTATGTAAATTAAAGCCCCCCCCCCCCCTGTCTCCAGCGCCTTAATTACCAGCTTCTCACTCACGAGCACAAGCCCCCCCCACTTCACTAAGTTTAATTAATTAGGCCCTTACCTTCGCCCATTAGTTGTACAGCTGGCGAACAAACTACCTGCACATATCTACCCACCCACACACCCATGTAACAAAAACAAAAAAACACCACATAATTAAAGAGAAGAATTATTTGACACTCCGTAGTGCATAAAACAGACACAATTATTTGGTTGAGAACGCTAACTCTGACTGGCTAACATTTCTAGCCTACCGTTTATTTCTTATGGTCAAAATTTCCACTGGGAATGATAGTGATAGTGGTGCTCACGCCATCTTGGTGGCGGCTACTTGCGGTGGGTTTGCCTCACTGCATACAAACCCAAGTCACCCAAGCCACTGCCATCAGCTGGTTCAGGCAATAGTAGCATTCGGTGGATGAGATGCTACTGGCACTCCATTAATAATATTAATATAATGTATTTATATAGCATGAAATAAATTTTAAAATGAATAAACAATTAACTAAATAAAAATACACTGATAATTAAAGCAAACTCTTAGAAAGTATACATGCTAGGCATGATACACCCAGGAGGTAAACATTAAACTCAAAACCAAAACTAATGACCACTAACACAACAAGGTGAAGGCAGTCAGGCAAAATAACTCTTGCTAACCAAACAACAAACCAATTGTAGAACAAACAGACTCACAGAGGCTAGGGAGATGTGGGAGAATGCTTACAAACAGAGAAAGAATGCATGCAGTAGATAGCTACACAACTGAAAGTAACAAAACAAGGGAAACCATGAGACTATTACTGTTTAGCGACGAGAATCAGTCATTATGGACAGCGTAAATACACCATCACCAAAAAGAAAAAGACAAAAGAGTGCAGCAAGAATACATAAAAGGCCAATGAAGGCTTTTTAATTAAGATGTGATATTAGACTATGATCAGTCCAATATATATTTTATCGGAGTAGGGTGGTCACTAGGTATTGGGGCCTAGAGGTCATGGATATCATCGTTTGTCGTGAAATCCTTCCACCGCTATCAACAGATCTAGTGTGATGGGATATGGTAAGACAAGGTACTGTATGTTGGTTAGTTGGTGGGTTGTTGGAGTTTTACATCCTGGGAACATCTAAGGTCATATCAGGATGGGTACCGACTTGTGACAGTGCACACTCATGGTGACTTTATAGTGCTGTCCCATTGGAAAATCAGGCCACCGGCACCATGACCTGATATCCCACTCGGTCACATTATCCTGACACTGAGCCGACCAGTCCTTGCCCTATCCTAATAATGCCGGCAGGAGAATGGAGACAGATGGCTCAGTACAATACTGTGTGATGTGTTATACGCCTATTATGTATTATTATTACTATTTTATAAGCTGAAACCTACCATCTAGCCACAGTTGACGGCATCTTTTGTTAATATTTAATATTTATTTTCCATCAACTACCTTCTCTGCTCGGGCCTGTATGTTTATAAGACCGCGCTCGTACTTTTCATACCTTTGTGGAAATGGTCGATGAATTGTTCACACAACAGTTCCTCGGCGTTCTCCAAAGGAAACGGCCACTTCCTGTCGCTCGGTGCGCGCGCAGATCCCACGGGTCCCCGGGGAATCCGGCGGCAAGTGTGGCTGGTGGGTGGGGGGCCTGTTTCACCGCACTGCCATCTGGTCACAGCAATGCCTCCCTGACCACAGTTTCCCTGCCTCACCCACACCCGTGACTGCAGTCACACTGCCTCCCTCACTGTACTACCTCTGGTCCACCCACACTCCTGACTGTAGGAACCTTGGTTCACCCACACCCCTGACTGCAGTCACACTGCCTCCCTAACTGTACTGACCCTGGCCCACCCACACTCCTGACTGCAGTAACCTTGGCTCACCCACACCCCTGACTGCAGTCACACTGCCTCCCTGACTGTACTGCCCCTGGCCCACCCACACTCCTGACTGCAGTAACCTTGGCTCACCCACACCACTGACTGCAGTCACCCTGCCTCCCTAACTGTACTGACCCTGGCCCACCCACACTCCTGACTGCAGTAACCTTGGTTCACCCACACCCCTGACTGCAGTCACCCTGCCTCCCTCACTGTACTACCTCTGGTCCACCCACACTCCTGACTGCAGTAACCTTGGTTCACCCACACCCCTGACTGCAGTCACACTGCCTCCCTAACTGTACTGATCCTGGTCCACCCACACTCCTGACTGCAGTAACCTTGGTTCACCCACACCCATGACTGCAGTAACACTGCCTCCCTGACTGTACTGCCCCTGGCTCACCCACACCCCTGACTGCAGTCACACTGCCTCCCTAACTGTACTGACCCTGGCCCACCCACACTCCTGACTGCAGTAACCTTGGCTCACCCACACCCCTGACTGCAGTCACCCTGCCTCCCTAACTGTACTAACCCTGGCCCACCCACACTCCTGACTGCAGTAACCTTGGCTCACCCACACCCCTGACTGCAGTCACACTGCCTCCCTAACTGTACTGACCCTGGTCCCACTCCGACTGCAGTAACCTGGTCACCCCCACCACACACCCCCCAACGTACTGACCCTGGCCCACCCACACTCCTGACTGCAGTAACCTTGGCTCACCCACACCCCTGACTGCAGTCACACTGCCTCCCTAACTGTACTGACCCTGGCCCACCCACACTCCTGACTGCAGTAACCTTGGCTCACCCACACCACTGACTGCAGTCACCCTGCCTCCCTAACTGTACTGACCCTGGCCCACCCACACTCCTGACTGCAGTAACCTTGGCTCACCCACACCCCTGACTGCAGTCACCCTGCCTCCCTAACTGTACTGACCCTGGCCCACCCACACTCCTGACTGCAGTAACCTGCGCAACACACACCCCTGACTGCAGTCACACTGCCTCCCTAACTGTACTGACCTGGTCCACCCACACTCTGACTCAGTAAACTTGGCTCACCCACACCACTGACTGCAGTCACCCTGCCTCCCTAACTGTACTGACCCTGGCCCACCCACACTCCTGACTGCAGTAACCTTGGCTCACCCACACCCCTGACTGCAGTCACCCTGCCTCCCTGACCGTACTGACCCTGGCCCACCCACACTCCTGA
This sequence comes from Branchipolynoe longqiensis, assembly GCA_030323885.1. Taxonomy (NCBI): domain Eukaryota; kingdom Metazoa; phylum Annelida; class Polychaeta; order Phyllodocida; family Polynoidae; genus Branchipolynoe; species Branchipolynoe longqiensis. The sequence continues at coordinate 95,078,987 of CM059190.1, read as the reverse complement.
CTGCTGTAACCTTGGCTCACCCACACCACTGACTGCAGTCACCCTGCCTGCCTAACTGTACTGACCCTGGCCCACCCACACTCCTGACTGCAGTAACCTTGGCTCACCCACACCACTGACTGCAGTCACCCTGCCTCCCTAACTGTACTGACCCTGGCCCACCCACACTCCTGACTGCAGTAACCTTGGCTCACCCACACCCCTGACTGCAGTCACACTGCCTCCCTAACTGTACTGACCCTGGTCCACCCACACTCCTGACTGCAGTAACCTTGGTTCACCCACACCCCTGACTGCAGTCACACTGCCTCCCTAACTGTACTGACCCTGGTCCACCCACACTCCTGACTGCAGTAACCTTGGTTCACCCACACCCCTGACTGCAGTCACACTGCCTCCCTAACTGTACTGACCCTGGTCCACCCACACTCCTGACTGCAGTAACCTTGGCTCACCCACACCACTGACTGCAGTCACCCTGCCTCCCTAACTGTACTGACCCTGGTCCACCCACACTCCTGACTGCAGTAACCTTGGTTCACCCACACCCCTGACTGCAGTCACCCTGCCTCCCTGAATGTACTGCTCCTGGCTCACCCACACTCCTGACTGCAGTAACCTTGGTTCACCCACACCCCTGACTGCAGTCACCCTGCCTCCCTGACTGTACTGCTCCCTGGTCCACCCACACTCCTGACTGCAGTAACCTTGGTTCACCCACACCCCTGACTGCAGTCACCCTGCCTCCCTGAATGTACTGCTCCTGGCTCACCCACACTCCTGACTGCAGTAACCTTGGTTCACCCACATCCCTGACTGCAGTCACCCTGCCTCCCTGAATGTACTGCTCCTGGCTCACCCACACTCCTGACTGCAGTAACCTTGGTTCACCCACACCCCTGACTGCAGTCACCCTGCCTCCCTGACTGTACTGCTCATGGCTCACCCACACCCCTGACTGTACTACCCCTGGCCCACCCACACTCCTGACTCCAGGAACCTTCGCTCACCCACACCCCTGACTGCAGTCACCCTGCCCCCCTGAATGTAAAACTCCAACAACCAAGCAACCATTTTCCTAGACTGCAAACGGGTCAGTTACAATTCAACAATACCATAACCACCGTTGGTGGCCAGTCTCTCCTGTCCATCTGCGTGACCAGCATGCACTTCTCAGACTACATCCGGTTCCGCTGCTTGCCGGGCAAAGAAGGCTCGGTATTGGACAAGGAACGCCCGGTGCTAGACAGGGAACGCCTGGTGTTAGGCAAGGAATGACTGGTGTTGAGAAAGGAATTCCCAGTGTTGGGCAAGGAATGCCTGGTGTTGGGCAATGAATAACTGGTGTTGGGCAATGAATGACCAGTGTTGGGCAATGAATGCCCAGTGTTGGGCAATGAATGACCAGTGTTGGGCAATGAATGAACAGTGTTAGGCAATGAATGACCAGTGTTGGGCAATGAATGACCAGTATTGGGCAATGAATGACCAGTGTTAGGCAATGAATGACCAGTGTTGGGTAAGAAATGACTGGTGTTGGGCAAGGAATGCCAGTGTTGGGCAAGGAATGCCTGGTGTTGGGCAATGAATAACTGGTGTTGGGCAATGAATGACCAGTGTTGGGCAATGAATGCCCAGTGTTGGGCAATGAATGACCAGTGTTGGGCAATGAATGACCAGTGTTGGGTAAGAAATGACTGGTGTTGGGCAATGAATGACCAGTGTTGGGCAATGAATGACCAGTGTTGGGCAATGAATGACCAGTATTGGGCAATGCATGACCAGTGTTGGGCAATGAATGACCAGTGTTGGGCAATGAATGACCAGTGTTGGGCAATGAATGACCAGTATTGGGCAATGAATGACCAGTGTTGGGAAATGAATGACCAGTGTTGGGAAATGAATGACCAGTATTGGGCAATGAATGGCCAGTGTTAGGCAATGAATGACCAGTGTTGGGTAAGAAATGACTGGTGTTGGGCAAGGAATGCCAGTGTTGGGCAAGGAATGCCTATTATTAGGTAGGGAATGACCGGTGTTGGGCAAAGAACGCCCCGTGTCGGGCAGGGAATGACTGGTGTCGGGCAGGGAATGACTGGTGTTGGGAAGGGAACTACCAATGTTGGGCACAGAATGCCTGGTATTGGACAAGGAATGGCCAGTATTGGGCAGGGAATAACCAGTGTTGGGCAAAGAATGCTCAGTGTTAAGAAAAGAACACCCAGTGTTAGGCAAAGATTGACCAGTGTTTGGCAAGGAACGCCTGGTATTGGGCAAGGAACGCCCGGTGTTGCGAAGACGACTAATGCCAGCTGGGTTTTCATTAAATGTCGGGATTATCGTCGGTTAACGCTGCGATGGCCAGATTACCAGAACAAAGTCGCACGGACCGAGATACAGATCCCACCGAGGGCGGGGCGAGGCGGGCGGCTTGGACCCGGGATTAGGGGCCGGGGAGGCGGGGTGAGGGGTGGGGAGGTGGAAGTGAGGGGTGGGGATGTGGGGGTTAGGGGTGGGGAGGTGGTGTGAGATGCGGGGAGACGGGGTGAGGGACGGGGTGGTGAGAGTGAGGGGTGGGGATGTGGGGGTTATGGGTGGGGAGGTGGTATGAGATGTAGTGAGGCGGGGTGAGGGACGGGGAGGTGAGAGTGAGGGGTGGGGAAGTGGGAGTGAGAGGTGGTGAGGTGGGATGAAGGGCGGGGATGTGGGGGTGAAGGGGGGAGGGGGGTGAAGGGGGCTGGGGGAAGGGTAGGGACGTGGGGTGAGGGGGCGGGGATGTGGGGTGATGGGGCGGGGATATGGGGTGAAGGGAGGGAGGTAGGGTGAAGGGCTGGGAGGTGGGGTGAGGGGGCGGGGAGGTGGTGTGACATATTACACCCCCCATAACGACATATTACACCCCCCAACCACCACACACTACTCATACACAATACAAACACAATCTCCACCATACCATAACCTCCAGACCCCACATCACACCCCATTCCTTCTCACACCCACAACTCCTTCAAATCTAAAACCATTTCACCTCTTATACCCACCCCCTTCCCCGCCCCCTTTCCCCGCCGCCTTTTCAGACCGACCCTCGTCCTCCCCCCCCCCCCCCCCGTCACTCCCTCCTCCCCCACCCTCACCCCCTACCTCTTTTCAGACCAACCCTCCTGCTCCTCCCCCACCCACTCCCTCCCCGCACACCACCCACCCACCCACATTCAGTTAGACAGAACAGAGGCCTGAATAAGGCTGGGGCTTCATAGGGCACAATCCAATAAGTCTGGCCGAGTCGTCCACTTTACTGCAGAGTGGTGTAATGCAACTCAACCAATGTTATGGAATCAGACTGAATCAGCCGAATCAGACGATTCTGGCCCGGCCTCGGTGCTTAGGCCCCGCTCAAGGGCCGGGTGATGGGGGTGAGCCGAGAGGGTGGGGGGTGGGGGATGGGGGATGGGGGATGGGGGATGGGGGAGGGATGGGGGATGGGGGATGGGGGGATGGGGGGATGGGGGATGGGGGATGGGGGGATGGGGGATGGGGGATGGGGGGATGGGGGATGGGGGATGGGGATGGGGGGATGGGGATGGGGGATGTGGATGTGGGATGGGGGATGGGGGATGGGGGGATGAGGGATGTGGGAATGGGGGTGGCGGATGGGGATGGGGGATGGGGGATGGGGGAATTGGGGAGGATGGTGTGGATGGGGTGATGTGGGTGATGGGTGATGGGTGATGGGTGATGGGTGATGGGTGATGGGGGATGGGGGGATGGGGGATGGGGGATGGGGGGATGGGGGATGGGGGGATGGGGGATGGGGGATGGGGGATGGGGAATGCGGGAGGAGGGTTGGGGTTATCGCTGGTAGTTATCACTGGGGGAATGGAGGCAATGGTTCCACGGCGGTACTCGCTGTGAATTCACTGTGAATTCACTGTGAATTCACTGCGAATTCACTGTGAATTGTCTAATTCTGTAACTCACCACCTGGAGTGTTCAGGATGAGTACTTGCAGGTGTGTGTATTTGTGTGTGTGTGTTACCTTAATGTAGGGTGAGTGTATTTGTGGGTGCGAGGGGTGTGTATGTGTGGGTGTGAGGTGTGTGTGTATGTGTGGGTGTGAGGTGTGTGTGTATGTGTATGTGTGGGTGTGAGTGGTGTGTGTATATGTGGGTGCGAGGGGTGCGTGTATGTGTGGGTGTGAGGGGTGTGTGTATGTGTGGGTGTGAGTGGTGTGTGTATGTGTGGGTGTGAGCGGGGTTGGTGGGGGGATTGGAGATTGTGAATGAATGTGACAGTGTGTGGATGGAATAGATAGCATGCGATTGATGATATGTAAGTACTATGGACAGTGTGTGAATGGTGTTGACAGTGTATGAGTGTTGTTGACAGTGTATGAGTGTTGTTGACAGTAAATGAGTATTATTGACAGTGTATGAGTGGTGTTGACAGTGTATGAGTGTTGTTGACAGTGTATGAGTGTTGCTGACAGTGTATGAGGGTTGCTGACAGTGTATGAGTGTTATTGACAGTGTATGAGTGGTGTTGACAGTGTACGAGTGGTGTTGACAGTGTATGAGTGGTGTTGACAGTGTATGAGTGGTGTTGACAGTGCATGACTGTCAACTGTGTGTGGGCACTGTCAACAGCTGAAATACGATCGACACTCATAGTGTGGGGGGTATTTAAACAGTGTGTGGGCACTATCACTGTCAACAGCTCAAACACTATCCACACTCACAGTGTGTGGGCACTTGCCAAGAGTGCGCGTTTCTTATTGACAGTGCTCGAGTGCTGTAAAGGCACTCAAGCAACAACAACAACTAACTAACGGGTGACAGTGTGCACGCGGCGCGGACAGCGCGACTGATGTGTGCTGCGGGAGCACTACACCTTGATGAGAGAGTTAGTGCTGCGGAGTGGTTTTCCAGTGACGTACGAGCTGGCAGCTGCGTTGGGCTGAGTGGACGGATAGAGGCGGCTCTCAGACGGATAGCACCGGGGGCATGGCCAGCAGTCAGCGGTGATGCACAATGGGGTTGGTCAGTCGGAGCAGGGCCCTCTGGTCACTTTCATTTATATTGAGAACGAACAAGGGGCGGGCCGGAGCGGAATAGCTTCAATCAGGTGCACCGTGTCGGGGCCAGTGTAATCTGGATTCTACGCTCTTAGAAGTGAGATGGGTGGGGTTGGGCTGACCCCCGCCTTCACCCGGATGGGGGTGAAGGGGTGGGGGGGAGAGACAGGAAGTGGTTGTGTAAGGTGTAAGGTGTAAGGTGTGAGGTGTAACGGGGAGCTGGATGGGTAATAAGAGAGTGGGTGGGAGTGGGGTGAGGGGTGAGGGGTGAGGAAGGAGGGAGGGAGTGGATGGAAGGTTACTTCGGGGGGAGGTGGTGGGAAGAGCAGGGGTGATGGGGATAGTTCGGTATGATGGGTTGGGGAGGGATGTGGTGGGGGAGAGCAGGGGTGGTGGGGATAGTTGGATATAATGGGTTGGGGAGGAGGTGTTGTAGGGAGAGGAGGGGTGATGGGATAGTTGGATATGATGGGTTGGGGAGGAGATGTGGTGGGGAGAGAGGTGATGGGGATATATGGTGGGTTGAGGAGGGGCTGAGCATGATTGAGTATGTGTGAGCATGTGTGAGAACTTCTGGGTATATGTGAACATGTGTGAGCATATGTGAGCATGTGTGAGCATATGTGAGCATGTATGAGCATGTGTGAGCATGTGTGAGCATGTGTGAGCATGTGTGAGCGTGTGTGAGCATGTATGAGCATGTGTGAGCATGTATGAGTGAGTTTGAGCATGTGTGAGCAGGTGTGAGGGAATACAGACGTGATATGAGGAAGTACTGACTAGAACAGGGTGCGTGAGCATGTGTGAGCATGTGTGAGCATGTGTGAGCATGTGTGAGCATGTGTGAGCATGTGTGAGCATGTGTGAGCATGTGAGCATGTGTGAGTGAGTTTGAACAGGTGTGGGCAGGTGTGAGGGAATACAGACGTGATATGAGGAAGTACTGACTAGAACAGGGTGTGTGTGCTCACTAGTGGTTATAGACGGAAGAACGGCCGGACCTACTCCAACACCTGGAGGGGAGATGGTGATGGGGAGGAGGGGTGGGAGGCAGGGAGGGGTGGGAGGTGGGGGTGGTCGAAGGAACCAACTGGAAACAAGCACTCACCACGTGACCTATAGGCTGCACAGCCGAGCACATTGGCTTCACCCTCCCACCTCACTGAGACGTTGCCGCCTCCCCCACAAACTGCCTCCACACGCTGCATTTCCCCCACAAGCTGCCCCTCACACCTTGTCTGTTACTTCCTGCACAAACTGCCTGCACACGCTGCATTTCCCCCACAAACTGTCCCTCACACTCTCTCTGTTACCTCCCAAACAAACTGCCCCCACACACTGCATTTTCTCCACAACCTGGGGTACTGTCAACAGTATGTAGGCACTGTCAACAGTGTGTAGGCACTGTCAACAGTGTGTAGGCACTGTCAACAGCTCAAATGCGTTGGACCAGACGGGTTGGCTGAATGAGTTGAGCGACTTAAACAATTATACTTCTCGCATCCCTGTCATGCGCTGAGCATTATTAGGATAGGTTAGCTCAGTGTCAGGGTAATGTGACTGAGTGGGATATTACGTCAACGTGCTGGTGGCCTGGTCTACCAGTCGGGTGGTACTATAAAGTCGCCATGAATGCGCACTGCTACACCTCGGTACCCACGTTGATATGACCTTAGATGTTGCCAGGACATAAACTCCAACCAACCAACCACAGTATGTTACCCACCAACCTCCCTCCCCACACACACTGCTACACCGCTCCCTCACTCACACCGCACTACTGACCACTGCCCCGCTCGACCAACCAACGTCCAAAGTGTACACTAGGAGGCCTTTCTCACCGACAGAGGTAACTTCCGCATATCAACCATAAGTGATTCTCACTGGAAGAATGTAGAGGGGAGCAGGGAGGTGTGTGTGTGGCGTGCGGTGAGTGTGTGTGTGTGTGGGGGGGGGGGGGTAGTGATGGATGGGGGACCAGAGTGGTAGAACTTGGGGCCAGTCAAACAGAAGTAGTGCGTGCTTAGCTTGACAATAAAGTCTGGGCTAAGTGACACTGTGACCTATGGACACTCGCGCCAAACATCTGCCGCGTCAGCGTGATATATATATATATATATATATGCTATATATAACCATATGGTATTGTATATGGATAAGCGCATATACTGTATACAAATAAATACATAAATACACTATACCTCTGGGATGTGTGTGTTGTGTGTGTTGTGTGCGTTGTGTGCGTTGTGTGCGTTGTGTGCGTTGTGTGCGTTGTGTGCGTAGTGTGTATAGTGTGTGTAGTGTGTGTAGTGTGTGTAGTGTGTGTTGTGTGTGTTGTGTGTGTAGTGTGTGTTGTGTGTGTTGTGTGTGTATTGTGCTTAGTGTGTGTTGTGTGTGTTGTGTGTGTAGTGTGTGTAGTGTGTGTAGTGTGTGTAGTGTGTGTAGTGTGTGTAGTGTGTGTATGGTGTGTAGTGTGTGTAGTATGTGTAGTGTGTGTAGTGTGTGTAATGTGTGTAGTGTGTGTAGTGTGTGTATGGTGTGTAGTGTGTGTAGTGTGTGTTGTGTGTGTAGTGTGTGTTGTGTGTGTTGTGTGTGTTGTGTGTGTTGTGTGTGTTGTGTGTGTTGTGTGTGTTGTGTGTGTTGTGTATGTGTGTGTTGTGTGTGTGTTGTGTGTTGTGTGTGTTGTGTGTGTTGTGTGTGTTGTGCGTGTAGTGTGTGTAGTGTGTGTAGTGTGTGTTGTGTGTGTTGTGCGTGTAGTGTGTGTTGTGTGTGTTGTGCGCATTGTGTGCGTTGTGTGCGTAGTGTGTATAGTGTGTGTAGTGTGTGTAGTGTGTGTAGTGTGTGTTGTGTGTGTTGTGTGTGTAGTGCTGTAGTGTGTGTGTAGTGTGTGTAGTGTGTGTAGTGTGTGTAGTGTGTGTAGTGTGTGTATGGTGTGTAGTGTGTGTAGTGTGTGTAGTGTGTGTAGTGTGTGTAGTGTGTGTAGTGTGTGTAGTGTGTGTATGGTGTGTAGTGTGTGTAGTGTGTGTTGTGTGTGTTGTGTGTGTAGTGTGTGTGTGTGTGTGTGTAGTGTGTGTAGTGTGTGTTGTGTGTGTTGTGTGTGTTGTGTGTCTAGTGTGTGTTGTGTGTGTTGTGTGTGTTGTGTATGTTGTGTGTGTAGTGTGTGTTGTGTGTGTTGTGCGTGTAGTGTGTGTTGTGTGTGTTGTGTGTGTAGTGTGTGTGTGTTGTGTGTGTTGTGTGTGTTGTGTGTGTTGTGTGTGTTGTGTGTGTTGCACAGTGTGCATCTATATGATGGGTGGGGGTGGGGGGGTCCTGTTATTGGGTGGGGGGTCTGACGGCGGGCGGGGTGACCTCGGGATGCTGGTAAGGCATTGCCACCTCCAGGACGGAGTGGCTCGCTCACTGCCACCAAGACAGGCAGCCCGCCCGGGCAGCCGGCAGGAGGCACACTCACCTGTGTGTGCATATATATAGAAATATAAAATATAGACAAATATAAATTTGAAATATAGAAATATAAAAAATAGAAATATAGAAATATAAAAAATAGAAGTATGGAAACATAGAAAAATAGAAAAATAGAAATATGGAAATATGGAAATATAGAAATATAGAAATATGATGTGTAGTGTGTGTAGTGTGTGTTGTGTGTGTTGTGTGTGTAGTGGGTGTAGTGTGTGTAGTGTGTGTAGTGTGTGTAGTGTGTGTAGTGTGTGTAGTGTGTGTAGTGTGTGTAGTGTGTGTAGTGTGTGTAGTGTGTGTAGTGTGTGTAATGTGTGTAGTGTGTGTAGTGTGTGTAGTGTATATGTGTGCAGTGTGTGAGTGGTATGTGTGTGTAGTGTGTGTAGTGTGTGTAGTGTGTGTAGTGTGTGTAGTGTGTTAGTGTAGTGTGTGTAGTGTGTGTTGTGTGTGTAGTGTGTGTGTGTGTAGTGTGTGTAGTGGTGTAGTGTGTGTAGTGTGTGTAGTGTGTGTAGTATGTGTAGTGTGTGTAGTGTGTTGTGTGTGTAGTGTGTAGTGTGTGTAGTGTGTGTGGTGTGTGTAGAGTGTGTAGTGTGTGTAGTGTGTAGTGTGTGTAGTGTGTGTGTTGTGTGTAGTGTGTGTAGTGTGTGTAGTGTGTGTAGTGTGTGTTGTGTGTGTTGTGTGTGTTGTGTGTGTTGTGTGTGTTGCACAGTGTGCATCTATGTGATGGGTGGAGGTGGGGGGTCTGATGGTGGGCGGAGTGACCTCGGGATGCTGGTAAGGCATTGCCACCTCCAGGACGGAGCGGCCCGCTCACTGCCGCCAACACGGGCAGGCCGCTCGGGCAGCCGGCAGGAGGCACACTCACCAGTGTGTGCATAAATATAGAAATATAAAATATAGAAAAATATAAATTTGAAATATAGAAATATAAAAAATGGAAGTATGGAAACATAGAAAAATAGAAAAATAGAAATATGGAAAATATAGAAAAATAGAAATATAGAAATATGGAAATATAGAAAAATAGAAAAATAGAAATATAGAAATATGGAAATATAGAAATATGGAAATATAGAAATATGGATAGTGATAAGACCGTTATCGCGTCTAATAAGTTCTGGAGTGCCCCCCCTCCACCTATGCGGGTGGGGGGTCTGGCATGCACCGCTGACCCCGTGCGCGGAGCGTGATGTTCCACTCGCTCGGAAGTTTTTTTTATAACCATATATATACGGATATATATATGCGCTTATATATAGATATATATGGATATTCAACGAATTATGCGAGTATAAACATATGGAAGATCTGAATATTATCGCAATTAATAGCTGATTATTCATTAAACACTACGTGTGGAGCCACTACCTACTTTATCAGCTCACTACCTACTGTGTTGGACGACTGTCAATTACATTACTTAGCAAAATGCATTACATCATATAGTTAAAGGCATTATATCATATATCAAAATGCATTAAATCACATAGTAAAAGGCATTATGTCATATATCAAAATGAATTATATCACATAGTAACAGGAATTATATCAAATTGCATTATATCACATAGTAAAAGGCATTATATCATATATCAAAATGCATTATATCACATAGTAACAGGAATTATATCATATATCAAATTGCATTACATCACATAGTAAAAGGCATTATATCATATATCAAAATGCATTAAATGACATAGTAAAAGGCGTTATATCATATATCAAAATGTATTACATCACATTCTAATATGAATTATATCACACATCAAAATGCACTATATTGTATGTATTAAACATATGTGGCAAAAGTGATATAATGTAAATATATAAAAAATATACAATGCATTATGCGCATATAAAACACCACAAGTTTAAATCTAGCACCATGTATTGCCGTGTTGTACCCAGTCTGCATGGAAATATGTGCACATACAGAATGCACACATGTTCAATATCTCCGGTGACTAGGGGGTTGATGGGGTGATGGGGGTTGATGGGGTGATGGGATGATGGGATGATGGGATCATGGGATGATGGGATGATGGGATAATGGGATAATGGGATGATGGGATGAATGGATAATGGGATAATGGGATGATGGGATGATGGGATGATGGGATAATGGGATGATGGGATAATGGGATGATGGGATGATGGGATGATGGGGTTGATGGGGTGATGGGATGATGGGATGATGGGATAATGGGATGATGGGATGAAGGGATGATGAAGTGAATGGGCGATGGGGTGGAGTAAAATTGTAGAGTCGAGAGAGATGACAGAGGAGACATTTGAACTAGCCACCCCCACCCCCATGCCCACCCCCATGCCCACCCCCACCCCCACCCCATGCGCACCCCCACCCCCACCCCCATCCCCACCCCCATCCCCACTCCCATCCCCACCCCACCCGAAGGGGTGATGGGTTGATGGGTTGATGGGGTGATTGGGTGGAGTAAAGTTGTGGAGGAGGGAGAGGGAGGGAGAGAGAGATTGAGGACAGAGGAGTCATTTGAAGCAGCCCTCACCCCCACCCTCACCCCACCCCTCACCCACCTCAACCTCCATCCCCACCCCCAACCCCACCCCCACCCCACAGCAGCAGGCTGCGCGCGCACCCTGCGGGACACACTCAGAGAGGTCCCGGCGTGGAATCTAATTCCCCAATACTAGGTTGACTGATGTTGTTTCCAGACGGAGCCGTGGACGATGGCTCCCTGCCGGGCCCACACTCTCCAAGCGTAGACAATGGCCCCTGCGCACTGCGGTCAATGGACAGGGCTCAGTTGGTGTGAAATGAGACGGCTGTGTTTTACCCCCCCCCCCCCCCACCTCCCACCCCACCCCCCAGAAACCCCCCACCCCCAAAACCCTCCTCCCCACCACCCTCCTCCCCCACTCCCCACTCCCCGCCCCACCCATCCTCCCAACGACCTAGCATCTCCTCCCTTAACCTCCACCCCCCCGTCTCCTCCCCCCTCCCCCCCCCTCCCCCCCTCTCCTCTCCTCCCGCCCTCACTAGTGTACTCTCACTACCCACCGTCTAAAAGAAACCTCTCTCTTTTTCACCGGACTGACCATGACTTTTTTAAAAACAGGCATTGCCTCTTTTCAACCTAATGACCCTCTGAGGGAGCTCCCAATTTCAACCGGCTGACTACTACCTCTGAGGGAGTCTCGAACTTCACCCTGTTGACTACCATCCTCTGACGGAGTCTCCAACTCCACCCTACTGACTACCAAATTGTGAGGGAGTCCCTTCCCCACCTTCACCCTGCTGACTACCACCCTCTGACGGAGTCCCCGACTTCACGCTGCTGACTACCACCCTTTGAGGGAGTTCCCAACTTCACCCTACTGACTACCACATTGTAAGGGAGTCCCATACTTCACCCTGCTGACTACCACCCTCTGAGGGAGTCCCCAACGTCACCCTGCTAACTACCACCCTCTGAGGGAGTCCCCAACTTCACCAGTTTAACTACCACCCTCTGAGGGAGTCCCCACCTTCACCCTGCTGACTACCACCCTCTCACGGAGTCCCCAACTTCACCCAGCTGACTACCACCCTCTGAAGGAGTCCCCAACTCCACCCTCCTGACTACCACCCTCTGAGGGAGTCCCCAACTCCACCCTCCTGACTACTAGCTCCTGGAGGAGCCTTTCATCCACACCTAACCTTTCTTCAAAATAGGCATCCTTTCCTCTTTTTTTTTTCATTTTCTTTTCGCGCAGCTGACCAAGTCACAAGTCACAATCACAATAACTTCACCTTGCGAACCGCCCTACCACAACCCTATCCGCCGCCCCCCCCCCCCCCCCCCCTCCTTCTTCTGTGGGAGAAAAGCTAATCAATCCTCTCCCACCCCCGACCCCCGCCGGCCCCACACACATAAAAGCCACCCAGCCTACCCGCGATGAGAGTCAATTTCAAAAGGATCAAATAACAAAAATATACTTTAAAAAAAAACGGGAAGAAAAATGGGGGAAAAAACCGATTCGCCCATCGTTCCTTCCTGCTCATAACAACGGAGATCTATATATATATATATATATATATATATATATATATATATATATATGGATAATGATAAACCCTTTATCGCGTGAATTAAGCTCTGTAGTGGTCCCCCCCCTCTTATGGGGTTAGTTTGTTGTTGTTTTACGTCCTAGCCACATCTAAGGTCATATCAGGATGGGTACCAACTTGTGACAGTGCACACTCATGGCGACTTTATAGTGCTGCCCCACTGGGAGACCAGGCCGCCAGCACCATGACATGATATCCCACTCAGTCAGATTATCCTGACACTGAGCCAACCAGTCCTTGCCCTATCCTAATAATGCCGAGCACCTGGCTAGGAAGCGAAAAGTATCAATTTTTAAGTCATTGGTTTGATTCGAACCCATGATCCCATGGTCTACCCACACGGGAGACGGACGTTCTAACTCATTCGGCCATCACGCAATAGATATGAACCAATTTTTCACCTTGAATAAAAGAGAAGGCAGTCGGGGCCATACTCTCAAACTAGTAAAACCCGGAGCCATTTCAAAGTTAAGGCAACAAAGTTTCTCAAACAGGATCATAAATATATGGAACAGTCTCCCACAAAATGTTATTGATGCCGAGTCAATAAATTCATTCAAGAATAGATTAGAAAAAGCATGGGCTAATGATCCGGGGAAATCTGACCCCTTATTCACCACATGCTACTAATTATTCCTTGTGTTGCTTATTTACTTGCACTCAAGCAGAAATGAGAGACAAATAAATGTTCACACTTCCTGTCTACCATTCGCTATTTCGCTATTTCGCCTGGTTCTTATGGGGTGGGGGTAGGGGTGGGTGACCAGCATGCACCTCGCCCCCCCTCTTCTCGGCGCTGCCGGAATACAGTAAAACCTCTCTAACCAACCACATCCACTGCTTTATTTGGGTTCCAAGCGATCGACCATACTATACCATCGTAATATTATTGTAATGCCCTAAACCGACCACCTCCCTAAATGGACCATTTAAAGTCGGTCCCATGATCGGTCGATTTAGTAAATCCCAAATAAAGCGATCGATATAGGGGAGTGGTCGATATGTAGAGGTGGTTGGCTAGGTCGGACTTCTAATCTGAAGGTCGGTGGTTCGTTTCCCCATGCCCCCCATCTCTGCCAATTTGGATTTCCACCGCTGTGTATAACTTACAGCGTCATCAAAGGCCAGTTGCTCTCATACCATGTCTATGTGGTGTAGGAGGTTAAAAATCCCTTGGGTCGGTAGAAGTGTAGACTCGGGCTTTCTATCGACAAACTGTCTAATGGTGAAAACAAGTCTATTCAGACTTATCCATGATAGGCAGTATAAATCTTCAAGAAAAAAAAAGATTTTTACTGTATATATAAATACAGTAAAACCTCTGTAAATCAACCGACCATGGGACCGACTATATATATATATACACAAACATATATATATATATATACATATATATATATTATGTATAACAGTGACGGGATAGCGATAATACAAGTTGCATTGTGTTTGAGGTGGAATTAAAAGTCTCCGTCTCCGGGGCCGCCTGAGATACGCTATCACACAGAGACGGAGAGAGGAGGGCGGCAAGAGTTTAAGAAATGGAACAAATGTGATTAAACAAAACAAAAACAAAAACAAAACAAATAAAACAATCTACAAAAGATGGCCAACTCTATTACATAGCCTTAAAGCTGCATAGTCCGATGAAATATAAAATTTTCAAAACCAAACCAATTATCTAGATTTGATTTTAAATATCTAACTTAGATACTGATGCGCTTATTAAGCATTTGTTTCTGCGTAGAAGGCAATATTGAGTCAATTTAACAGAACCTGTTAGTGCAGAAGTCTATGGTGTCAGAGTTTTGGCAAGCTTGCCAAAACTAATTTTCTATCTTTGCACTCAAAATATCTCAAAAGTTTACCATTTAAAATAAAAGTAACTTTGAACTAATGTAAAGTAGATAATAGTGATCGATCTAATATATTTATCTCAGAAAAAATACAGAAATTCAAAACCATCGCACTTTGCAACTTTAAAGTGCCCGCTCGGCACCTCACCGCGATGGTTGCCGATCGAGCCTGACCTACTTAAGTATTCATACTCGCTGGTGCCTGATGTAAAAAGGCGCGGCGGCCGCTGATTCCCCGCGTGTCCCTCCGCCGTCCCCCGGCGCGCACTACTTTTGTGATCACCATTCGGCGTCCGGTGCCATCACTTAGAACGAGGCACAGCCCTAAGCACTGGTCCCCGAGCCTTCCTCCTCTCCCCCCCCCCTCTCTCTGGTCCCCGAGCCTTCCTCCTCTCCCCCTCTCTCTCTGGTCCCCGAGCCTTCCGCTTCTCTCTCTGGTTGTTCCCCGAGCCTTCCTCCTCTCCCCCTCTCTCCTCGTTGGTCCCCGAGCCTTCCCCCTCTCCCCCTCTCTCTCGTTGGTCCCCGAGCCTTCCTCCTCTCCCCCTATCTCTCTCGTTGGTCCCCGAGCCTTCCTCCTCTCCCCCTCTCTCTCTCGTTGGTCCCCGAGCCTTCCTCCTCCCCACCTTCTCCACTCCCCCTCTCTCTCTCTGGTTGGTCCCCGAGCCTTCCTCCTCTCTCCCCCTCTCTTTCTCGGTTGGTCCCCGACCCTTCCTCCCCCTCCACCCTCTCTCTCTGGTCCCCGAGCCTTCCCCACCTCTCTCTCTCTGGTTGTTCCTCCTGACCTGTCCTCTGTGCCCCCTCTCTCCTCCCCGGTTGGTCCCCAAGCTTCCTTCCCCCCCCTCTCTCTGGTCCCAGATCCTTCCTCCCCCCCACCTCTCTCTAGTTGGTCCCCCTCTCTGCCCTCACTCACACTCGCATTCTGCCCCTCCAGCACATCTTCCGCTCGCACCCCCCTTCCATTCCCTAGACACTCACTACCGTCGGAGGATCAACAACAATACTCCGAAATGACTTCCGTTTAAATTAGATATCACAGCATCATATTTATATATATAAATATATAAATATATAAATATATATATATATATAAATTCCTGGGCGCGAATGAGTGTTGAGCGTCCATGGTTAGGCAAGATGGTGGTGGTGGCACCAGTGGTCACATGGGAAGGGGGTACTGTACACCAAATGATACAACGAATAGTGGTAAATAGAATAGTAATAACATTAATACAAATAACTCCCTTCCGTGCCTTTATACTCACAAAATGCTTACACATAACATATTTATATATACATCTACATATATATATATATATGTATACGAATAAATAAATATGTTTGTTTTCACTTAGAGACACATATATGTGATGTAGAAGCATAAAACTAACAAAAAAACATATTAATATACAAATCAAATATATCATATATATATATAGGTGGCAACTTACATATATATATGAACATATAAATAGTTGTCACCCACATATAATAAGTGTTTGTCATATATAAATGGATATATGGATATATAAATATGTTGGTTTTCACGTCGCCCTGTCTGTCTCTCTGTATGCTTATCAATCTGTGTGTCGCCACCTTCACATTGAACAAACAAAGGACGTCGGGACTTGCTTGCAGTCATGAATGTTAAATTACCAATATTGCCCGTGTACAGAGGCGCTGGTGCCACGTTTACTCGGTGTTGTGTGTGTTGTGTGTGTTGTGTGTGTTGTGTGTGTTGTGTGTGTTGTGTGTGTTGTGTGTGTTGTGTGTGTTGTGTGTGTTGTGTGTGTTGTGTGTGTTGTGTGTGTTGTGTGTGTTGTGTGTGTTGTGTGTGTTGTGTGTGTTGTGTGTGTTGTGTGTGTTGTGTGTGTTGTGTGTGTTGTGTTGGTGTTGTGTGTGTTGTGTGTGTGTTGTGTGTGTTGTGTGTGTTGTGTGTGTTGTGTGTGTTGTGTGTGTTGTGTGTGTTGTTGTGTGTTGTGTGTGTTGTGTGTGTTGTGTGTGTTGTGTGTGTTGTGTGTGTTGTGTGTGTTGTGTGTGTTGTGTGTGTTGTGTGTGTTGTTGTGTGATGTGTGCGTGTGTGTGATGTGTGTGTTGTGTGTCTTGTGTGCATGATATGTGTGTGATGTGTGCGTGTTGTGTGTGTTGTGTGTGTTTGCTGTGTGTGTTGTGTGTGTTGAGTGTGTTTGCTGTGTGTGTTGTGTGTGTTGAGTGAGTGTTGTGTGTGTTGTGTGTGTTGTGTGTGTATTGTATGTGTGTGTGATGTGTGTGTTGTGTGTTATGTGTTGTGTGTGCTGTGTGCATTGTGTGCGATGTGTGCGATATGTGCGTTGTGTGAGTTGTGTGTGTTGTGTGCATTGTGTGCGTTGTGTGCAAGTGTGTGGTGTGTGCCCTGTGTGCGCTGTGTGTGTTGTGTGTGCATTGTGTGCATTGTGTGCATTGTGTGCATTGTGTGTGTTGTGTGTGTTGTGTGTGTTGTGTGTGATGTGTGTGTTGTGATCGATGTATGTGTTGTGTGTGTTGTTTGTGTTGTGTGTGTTGTGTGTTGTGTGTTGTGTGTGTTGTATGTGATGTGTGTGTTGTGTGCATTGTGTGTGATGTGTGTGATATGTGTGTGTTGTGTGTGTTGTGTGTGTTGTGTGTGTTGTGTGCGTTGTGTGTGTTGTGTGGTGTGTGGTGTGTGTGTTGTGTGCGATGTGTGATGTGTGTGTTGTGTGTGATGTGTGTGTTGTGTGCGTTGTTTGCGTTGTTTGCATTGTGTGCGTTGTATGCACTGTTTGCTGTGTGTGTGTTGTTTGCGTTGTTTGCATTGTTTGCGTTGTTTGATTGTTTGTGTTGTTTGCGTTGTTTGCGTTGTTTGCGTTGTTTGTGTTGTTTGCGTTGTTTGCATTGTTTGCGTTGTTTGCGTTGTTTGCGTTGTTTGCGTTGTTTGCATTGTTTGCGTTGTTTGCATTGTTTGCGTTGTTTGCGTTGTTTGCAGTGTGTAGTGTGTGTAGTGTGTGTAGTGTGTGTAGTGTGTGTAGTGTGTGTAGTGTGTGTAGTGTGTGTAGTGTGTGTAGTGTGTGTAGTGTGTGTAGTGTGTGTTGTGTGTGTTGTGTGTGTTGCATGTGTTGCGTGTGTTGTGTGTGTTGCATGTGTTGCGTGTGTTGTGTGTGTTGCATGTGTTGCATGTGTTGCGTGTGTTGTGTGTGTTGTGCAGTGTGCATCTACGTGATGGGTGGGGATGGGGGGGTCTGAAGGGGGCGGAGTGACCTCGGGATGCCAGTAAGGCGTTGTCACCTCCAGGACGAGCGGCCCGCTCACTGCCGCCGACACGGGCAGCCTGGCCGGACAGCTGGCAGCCGGCAGGAGGCACACTCACCTGTGTGGTGTGTGGCGGCGGTGTGTGTGGCGACGGTGTGTGCGGTGCGTGGTGTTTATGCTTCATTCGTGTGGTATGCTGTGATGCGTACGGTCGGTGTGGTATAGTGTGGTATTATGTAATATGTGAAGTGGGGGACACACATCTCTAACTTACAGGATGTATTCTGTGATGTGTAATATGTATTGCGTGAATTGCACGCGCTCTTTCCGATGCGTGCTATACGTGTACTCTACTCATTAAATGCTATATAACATGTGATATATAACATGTGATATATAACATGCGCTATATAAACTGTGCTATATAAACATTGCTATATAACATGTGCTATATAACATTGCTATATAACATTGCTATATAACATGTGCTATGTAACATGTGTCATATAACATGTGCTATATAACATGTGCTATATAACATGTCAGCCTGATCCTTTCTGTATATAGCTTAAATTCCCCAGTCATTTATATCCATAATACACAATACACCTTATACATATATTTTTATATATAATCATCTCGCCTAGTATGCAACATACATATACTGTGAAGATATTTATTCATCACACTTTCAGTAATAGCATAAAATTCCCCATTTACTTATATTCATTATACACAATGCGACTTATACACATATTTAACATCGTATTTACATATTCACATATTTTTATATATAACCATCTCACCCAGTATGCAACATACACAAACTGTGAAGCTAATAATTCATCACCCTGTCAGTACTAGGCTATCTACATGGACACGAGCCATATATACATATATATGTATATATATATGTATATATATACATATATATGTATATATATATGTATATATATATTCATAGACAAACAGAAGTGCAGGTGGGGACCAACATAGACAAACACACACACCCAACACATACATTTGCATACATACCGTTGTCCACACCCTGCATGCATTATACATTTTGCCGGCAGGTAGGCTGAGTATCAACGCACTGTAGCCAGCCAGTTACCAACTCCCACCCCACCCCCACACCTCCTCCCCACCCTCACCCAACTCCACCCCAAGCGAGGACGTGCAAAGTAGACTAAGCCGTTCCACTCGGCACCAAGTGGCATTTCATGCATACCTTGAATAAAGGGTGCCAAGTGGCATTTCATGCATACCTTGAATAAAGGGTGCATACACAAAGTTTGTTTTATTTACTGAAAACCCCAAGAGCACATCGATTTTTATCATTGGCTATTAGATGTCAACCATATGGTCATTCCGACATATTTCTTTGGAGGAAACCTACTGCCGCCACATAGGTTACTCTTTCCGATATGCAGCAAGGGATCTTTTATATACATTTTCCCATAGACAGGACAGCACATACCACATCCTTTGATGAACCAGTTGTGGACCACTAGTTGGAACGGAAAATAGCCAAAACTGCAAATGGATGCACTGAGAAGGATCGATCGCATGACCCACACCTTCATAGGTGGACACTGTACCGCCTGAGTTATGTCCTGTTCCGTGTATAGAGGATGCATGTATCATGCTTGAAGTATACACAATCACCCGAATATAGAAATCACAACAGCAAATTATAAAAATAATGTACATGTACAATGAGAAACAAACAATAAAAGAACTGAAAGGCTTAATTGTAACTAGTAATAACTGTATGTGGCCGAATCGGGAGAGCGCGGGCCTCGCGTGCAGGAGATCGGGAGTTTGGTTCCCAGCCGAGTCAAACCAATGACTTATAAAATTGATACTTGTTGATTCCTAGCTCGGCATTGATAGGATAGGGCAAGGACTGATTAGCTCAGTGTCAGGGTAATCTGACTGAGTGGGATATTGGGTCAGGGTGCTGGTGGCCTGATTTTCTAGTGGGTCAGCACTATAAAGTCACCATGAGCGCGCACTATCACAAGTCGATACCCGTCCCGATATGACCTTAGATGTTGCCATGATGTAAAACTCCAACAACCAATCAATCAATCAGTTTTGATCTATATCTGAAATCACCCCGTTCTCACTCCAGGGCTGTTACATATGCATACACCTAGTAAACTAGCGTTTGTCAATTGCATAATGATTCAGGAATTAAAAAGAGTGGCCGGCCCCAGTGAGGCTCCACTAAACATTATTCACCACCAGGTGTCGCGCGGTCTCACTGCGCTCACAGCAGACGACAATTAGCGTTCTCCAGGCTCCGGTTATTATAGTATAGTACACTGTACAGACGCTGCAAGTTGAACAAAGGGAATCGAAGGAACCCTGCTCACATCGGCTGAGCCTGTAAAGCTATCCAAACCTTATATTATCTGGTTTAACTGATTAAACTATAAGGCCATGTCGGCAACTTCTTTCCCTCCCCAGGGCATACCGATTTCCCACCGTTGTCGCTAAAAAAAACAAGACAAAATACAATAAAAATCGACCATAATCACGTGATTTCATGTGATGACGTGTGATGACGTGTGATGCGATGACGGGTGCTATTATGTGACGTCATGTGATGTATATGTTTTCATGTGACACGTCACGACATGCGGTGACATGTGATGACACGTGATAGCACGGAATGACATGTGACGACATGCTTTCACATGTGGTGACATGTAATAACATATAATCTCATGTGGTGTAATATGATGACGTGTGCTGTCATGTATTGACATGTGATGTCATGTAGTGACATGTTATTTAATTTTTGATGGCATTCGATGAAATATGACATTTGGAAATATTTAACGATATTTGAGATATTATATGATATCTTACGATATTTTACGATATTTTACGATATTTTACGACAATTGACGATTGATTTACACATAGGTACATTAGATCAGATGCACATTTACGCTTAAATAATTATTATATAGTCTGCAAGACAATATACACACATGATGACACACTTCTTTACATTCATGAGCTATTAGCATAAATGACCACCACCTCTGAAAATATTCCCCACCCACCACCTCTACCAAACCCCCACCCCCCTCCCCTGCCCCTGCCCCTGCCCACCCCCCACCCCACCTCTACCCTATCCCCACCTCCACTTCCACCCCCAACCCACCTCCATTCCCCCGCCCACCTCTACCAACCCCCCACCCCCCTCACCTCGCCCTCCTCCTCCACGACCCCCCTCCACCCCCACCCTCTCCCCCTCCTGCCCCCCCCTCCCTGCCCCCCCCCCCCCCAGATCGCCTGAAGCCACCTCCTACCTGTGACCCTTCCGGTGCCATTGCCAGACTCCATAGCTGCGTATTTATGACGTATTCCCGCCGTGCGCGTGAGTTCTCCGGGGCCTCCTCCCGCCGCCAGGGGGCGTGCAGACCGCCCTTATGAACGATAATTAGAGTGATATACGGCCACCAGGCGGCGACACTGATCCGGGCTAATGGGCGTGGGCGTCGTCATGTGTGTGCGTGTGTGTGGTGTGCGAGTGTGCGTGCGTGTGTGTGCGTGTGTGCGTGCGTGCGTGTGTATGTGCATGTATGTGCGTGTATGTGCGTGTGTGCGTGTGTGAGCGCGTGTGTGTGCGTGTGTGCGTGCGTGCGTGTGTATGTGCATGTATGTGCGTGTATGTGCGTGTGTGCGTGTGTGAGCGCGTGTGTGTGCGTGTGTGCGTGCGTGCGTGTGTATGTGCATGTATGTGCGTGTGTGTGCGCGCGTGTGTGCGCGCGTGTGTGTATGTGGTTGGTGGTGCTGACGGTAGGTGGCGCGGTAGAGTTGTCCAGTACAGTAAAGCCTCTCTAACCGACCACCTCCACAGATCGACCACTACCCTATATCGATGGCTTTATTTGGGTCCCAAGAATACCATTGTAACCACATTCTATCTCCCTAAACCGACCACCTCCCTACTTGGACCAGTCGATTTAGAGAGGTTGTATTGTATATGCAGGGATTTGTATGTTGTTGGAGTTTCGAAATATAAATAACAATTGTGTTTCTACCGCCATGTTTCTTTGAAAACGACACCGTTATGTACATAATTATATGCTGTATACGAATTATATGAGTATAATAACCCATGATATCCCTCCTTTCCCTCATCACTCACTCAGCTCCGTGGACTGATGGAGTCTCTCAGTGTCAGGATAATGTGACTGAGTGGGATATCAGGTCATGGTACTGGCAGCCTGGTACTGGCGGCCTGGTATCCCAGTGGGGCAGCACTATAAAGTCGCCATGAGTGCGCACTGTCACAAGTCGGTGCTCGTCCTGATATGACCTTAGATGTTTCTAGGACGTAAAACAACAACAAACAAACAAACAACAAATCTACTGCTCCAACCTCCCCAACCGCCAGCTACTATGGTGGCGCCACCACCCCTGCACTCTGTAACCGCCACCTTCTGTACCGCTGGCAACATCTAAGGTCATATCAGGACAGGTACCAACTTGTGACAGTGCACATTCATGGTGACTTTATAGTGTTTCCTCACTGAGAGACCAGGCCACCAGTATCATGACCTGATATCCCATTCAGTCACATTATCCAGAAACTGAGCCAGCCAGTCCTTGCTCTATCCTAGTAATGCTGAGCGCTTGGCTCGGAGGCGACAAGTATTAATTTTTACATCATTGGTTTGATTCAACCAGGGTTCGAACCAATGGCTTCGAATCCCTACTTATCGCTACCTGGCCAGGCACTCGGCATTATCGGTAGAGCGCAGGCCTCCTGTGCGGAAGGTTTGGAGGTCGAATCCCAGCCGAGTCAAAGCAATGACTTATAAAAATTGATACTTGTCGTTACCTAGCCAAGTGCTCGGCATTAATAGGATAGGACAAGGATTAATTAGCTCAGTGTCAGGATAATATGACTGGGTGGGATATCAGATCATGGTGCTGGCAGCCTGGTCCCCCAGTGGGGCAGCACTATAAAGTTGTCATGAGTGTGCACTGTCACAAGTCAGTACCGATCCTGACATGACCTTAGATGTTGCACCGATGTAAAACTCCGACATCCAACCATATGATCAGAAGCAGAGGAAATACACACGCTCACTACCAGAGGGAAACGCTCCTTATATGGGAATCTGTGGAACAGGTTGTGTCACCGCACAACCTAGCAAGGTACACGCACTCATGTTGGGCCATGCAGAGAAGCGTAACAGACCTCAAAGAAGAAATCTGGGCAGAGGATGAGACAAGGCGGAACCGGAAGTAACGAATCTGGTACCGCCACTTGAACCCAGATGGCGCCAGTGGGGGGAGACGCGACAGGTCTTGGAGGTGTGAGTGGGGTGGGGTAGGGTGTGAGTGGGGCGGTGTAGGAGGTGTGAGTGGGTTGGGTATTGGAGATGTGAGTGTGGGGCAGGTACTACTGATGTACGATTAGGGCGGGTACTGGAGATGTGAATGTGGGGTGGGTACTAATGATGTACGATTAGGGCGGGTACTGGAGATGTGAATGTGGGGTGGGTACTAATGATGTATGGTTAGGGCGGGTACTGGAGATGTGAATGTGGGGTGGGTACTAATGATGTACGATTAGGGAGGGTACTGGAGATGTGAATGTGGGGTGGTACTAATGATGTACAATTAGGGCGAGTACTGGAGATGTGAATGTGGGGTGGGTACTAATGATGTACAATTAGGGCGGGTACTGGAGATGTGAATGTGGGGTGGTAATAATGATGTACGATTAGGGCAGGTACTGGAGATGTACAATTAGGGCGTGTACTAATGATGTACGATTAGGGAGGCTACTGGAGATGTATGATTAGGGTGAGTACTGGAGATGTGAATGTGGGGCGGGTGTTGTAGGCCTGATTGGGCCGGTAGTGGGGGGCATGGGGCATGGGGGGGGGGGGTGGCATGGCAATGTAGGCAGGCCCCTGGGTGGGGCGAGGACAGGAAAGGGACGGGATATCATCGATTTGACAAATAAGCGCCATCTCCCTGTCGGCGCTTGGCACAGCGCGTCGATCCACAGGGCCCGCCAATTAGGCCCCGATGCTTTAAGTTTGAGACATTAACGTCAAAGTTTAATTTTTAATTCCCTGCCGATAGCATTTAAGTCGATGACAAAGTAAAATATGACGACTTCGTAGGCGCCGAACGGCAGCCGAGGGAGATGCTGATGAGGAAAAAGTTTCAATCCGCTGAACAGGATGCCGATTGACGGAAACTTTATCAACCAAGAAAGATCTAAATAAATTATGGGACTGTAAAATATAGCACTCTGAGGTGTAGGTTTTGTAATCGTGGCGAGTTGCTAAATATGTGATTATTCATGGTTTCTTCCGCGAGTGACTTCCCATGACGAGCGTCAAAATCCAAATCAGGCTAAATGGGATTTAAAAAAAAGAAGAAGATTGAAAAAAAGGGAGGGTGGGTGGGTGGGGGGATAGTTTATTGCCATTATTCCTTCCCTGGTGACTATGGCATTCAAGGCGGATTCTGATGGAGTGGTGGATTGGCTTCAGACAAAGATATTGTAGTAGTCTGTACTGATCTCTCAGGTTAGGAGCCGCATAGACATATAGGCGTGGGTAGTGTGGTGACATCAGGGGGCCTAGGTGGTGTAATGGTTAGCACACTGGCCCAGAATGCAAGAGATGTGGGTTCGATTCCCACTCTAGGCACAATATTTCCTATTTTCCTCACCCCCCCCTATGACACTGGTTGCTGTGACCATGATCCTGTACAAACTATGTGCTGAATGGTTGTTGAACCTACCTCTGTGTATGGCTGTATGTATGTAGTTGTAAGCATTAAAAGCCTTACAATTCCAGAGGGACGAGCGTAGTAGTCTGCACTGACCTCTCAGGCAAGAAGTGGCATAGACAGGGAGGTGTGGGTAGGGTGGTGACTTCAGCGAGCCTAGGTGGTGAAATGGTTAGCACACTGGCCCGGAATACAAGAGATGTGGGTTCGATTCCCGCTCTAGGCGCAATATTTCCCATTTTCATCACCACCCACAACAATATCATTAGTGTGCATTGACGTAGTATCAGGCAATGGGCCACATAGACAGGGAGGTGTGGATAGGGTGATTGTACCAGGGATAGACAGGGAGGTGTGGATAGGGTGATTGTACCAGGGAGCCTAGGTAATGTATTCAATGGTTTAGCAGACGAGCCTCGGAATGGCAAGAGGTGTGGGTTCGAATCCTGCTCTAGGTGCCCATTTCCTATTTTCAACACACCCACGAGAATCTTTATGAAAGATATATACAGAAATTATTGATAAAGGAAACCAATCTGCATGGATTATAACTACTACTGCACAGCGGCGATAATAAGTGCAATGAGCAGAATAAAAAATCACTGAAAAAAAAGAGAAAAAAGTAGTCGCGTGACGTCGAATTGAGTAAATACACACTTAATTTTTGTTATTTGAAAATTCAACTAAAAATAATTCTTTCATCTCCTTTTCACATGTTAAATAAAATGCAGGGAAAATGAGTTGATTTACAGTGTCATTTGCAATTCCTTATTTAAAGATCAAATATCGCATTTTCTTCGCCAGAAGGTTTGGTTTCATCATCATCATCATGTTGTCGGTCGCGTGGCGACAAAGACTGCTTTCATTGCTTGACTGCCGCTCTCCTCATGAAAGCTGCCTGCAAAAGTGTTGAAGTGCTGCTGGCTTTTGCAAGTTACCAGCGGCACTCTCTCGGGGAGCAAATAGAGGTTTCACACCGGCAAGAACATGTCAAGACAGGCGCAAAACTATTTGTCCCTGCAGTGGCTGGTCGGGAGATGTTGGGAGTTCCATACATCAACCGCCCTTAATGCTGCCACAGTGACATGGTTTTCTGTTTAGGGTTTGCTCCCTTAGCCTTCGGTTCTGTCAAGAACCTGTACCACAAGGCAGTGGTTTTCAACTCTGCAGGGCAGGGGCGTCAAACCCCCTGAGGTATTGCTATACCTGCATACTGCATAGCATCTGTCCACAATACTGTGTTGTTAAATGCTTTGTCTGTCTACTGATACAGTATGGTGTCACTAAATGCATTGTCTGTCCACAGTACTGTGTCATTAAATGCTTTGTGTGACACAGTACTGTGTCACTAAATTCTTTGTCTAGTGACACAGTACTGCATCACTAAATGCTTTGTCTGTCTAATGACACAGTACCATGTCACTAAATGCATTGTCTGTCCACAGTACTGTGTCACTAAATGCTTTGTCTGTCTAATGACACAGTACCGTGTCACTAAATGCATTGTCTGTCCACAGTACTGTCGCTAAATGCTTTGTCCATCTACTCACACAACACTGTCACTAAATGCGTTTGGTTTATTGTACCATAAATACATAATATGTATTTGTGCGATCGTTTTTATTATGTTTTTCCTTATTTCCTCAAAATGCCTCCGATGGCGGTGAGTTTCTATCACGTTGTTTAAATAAATATGTCAGGTTAAGCTTTGAATCTCCTTTACTTCAGATTCGAGTAACTTTGATTCAAAGTAGGCAACTTTTGAAGACATTTAAAATGAAAACATACAAACTAATATTTGTTATGCACACATAAAATGCTGGACAAATTCCAGCAGTTAAAACTATTATTAAATTGACTTAAAGTTGCATGATCGACGGTTTTGAATTACTTCCATTTTCTTAGATAAATACATTAGTTTGATCATTTAAGATATAATTTACTTTAGTTTGAAAAAAAACTTCTATTTTAAATGGCTAACATTTGAGATATTTGAAGGAAAATTAATTTTGGTGTGCACTTTAAAACTCTGACCTGTTAGGCTTCACCAATAGCAGGTTCTATTAAATTGAATTAAAGCTGCATAGTCAAATGGTTATGAGTTTCTGTCATTTTCTGAAATAAATATATTCGGTTGCTCGTTAAAATCTACCGTTGAAGTAATTTTCATTTTAAATGGCTAACTTTGGATATATTTGAAGTACAAACATGCTAAATTGATTTTGATGTGCACTTCAAAACTCTGACACCATAGGCTTCAGCAGTAGCAGGTTCTATTCAATTGACCTAATATTCCGTTCTATGCCGAATAAGTGCTATCTAAGTTGCATATGTAGAATCGTTTGTTTGTTGTTGTTTTATGTGCTAGCAACATCTAAGGTGATATCAGGACGGGTAGCACCTTGTGACAGTGTGCACTCATGGCAACTTTATAGTGCTGTCCCACTGGGAAACCAGGCTGCCGGAACCATGACCGGGTATCCCACTCAGTCACATTATTATGACACTGAGCACACCAGTCCTTGCCCTGTCCTAATAATGCCGAGCGCCTGGCTAGGAAGTGACAAGCATACATTTTTAAGTCATTGGTTTGACTGGACCAGGGTTCGAACCCACGACCCCACGATCTACAAGCACGGGAGACGGACGCTCTAACTCATTCGACCATCCCGTCTAGTCCCATATGTAGAACCAAATCTACATAAGTGTTTTTTGTGTGGTTTTTGTGTTGTAAATATCCTTATTTTGTTGAATAAGTTCTTTTGTCAGTGCTGAAGCACTGCTATTCCAGCCATTTTTAAATTCAGGATTATTTACACAAAAATGGTATTTAGATTAAGGTATACAGTAACTGTTGAATACCCAATTTGCAGCATCATCAACAACAAAAGAAGAGAAAAGATATATATATATACTATATCATTTATTATGTGGATATAAATAATGGCAGCCCTTTAATGTTTCTCTCTAACCACCTTAACTTCCATGTTATTTACTGTGGAGCGGCATTCTCTCCTCCCCGCCTCCTATACGCCATGAGGCAACTGTCACTCTGGTCACTTTCATTTGTGAACGAACTATATATATATTTATATATATATATATGTATATATATATATGTATTTATATATCAAATATGGTGCGTTCATCAGACTATTCATCTGTAAATGGAACAGAGCTATGGTAACATAATTATAACGACATCAAGTTAGCCATATTGCTCATGCATAATCTGGTTGTATAATTTATATGCTTGGCGCATGCGCATCTGGAATAAATTCTGACATACTGATGAACATCAATAACCTGGACCAGACGGGACGGCCGAATGAGTTAGAGCGTCCGTCTCCCATGCTGGCAGATCTTGGGGTCATGGGTTCTAACCCTGGTGGAGTCAAACCAATGACTTTAAAATTGATACTTGTCGCTTCCTAGCCAGGTGCTCGGCATTATTAGGACAAAGCAAGGACTAGTGTGCTCAGTGTCAGGATAATGTGACTGAGTGGGATATCAGATCATGGTGCCGGCAGCCTGGTTTCCCAGTGGGACAGCACTATAAAGTCACCATGAGTGCGCACTGTCACAAGTCGGTACCCATCCTGATATGACCTTAGATGTTGCTAGGACATAAAACAACAAACAAACAAATCAATAAACTGAACAACACTGCAATTTTATAAGCACCGATAGTGTTAATTCTAATCATATACACACTGAATAAATATACATATACTCATAGATATCAAATGAAAGCTCTCAACGAGCTGAATCCAAATATCGCATTCAGAATCAGAAAAAGTTAAAAAAAAAAAAATCTTGTTTCTTTTTTTTGGTTATAAAAGCTTTGGTCAACTATATAATGCCTGGTGGGTCCCAGAACACCTGACGCTGGCCCATCACCACCTGTCTGTGCCCGGGACACCTGTCCACTGAGCTAACCCCCCACGGGCCCCTATAACATCCAACCCACTCTTACCCACATGTAGCCGCCACCCCCCTCCCCCACACATACCCCCACCCACCCCACATCCTCCTCCATCACCATGGCAACTCACTTCCCCTACACCCACACACCCACACACCCACACACCCACACACCCACACACCCACACACCCACATGTGCCCATTACGCCTCGTGCATGCAAGTTTGTGTGTATATGTGATGTATAACGAATCATGCAAGTATAAAGATACATAAGGGTTAATTATTACTATTATTTGTTATACTCCATAAGACCAACACTGTACCGGTGGCTCCACCTACCCTCCTCTCCTCCACCGGATATAGACCAGTGTCAGTCGCACCGGAGGATTATATAAATGTATATAATATGAAGCCATATATATATATACAATATAAATATATGTATATATAAAGAATGTATATATAAAGCATGCATATATAGATTATGTATATATACATAAAGTATGTATACATAAAGTATGTGTATATAAAGTATCTATCACTTCTTGTCCTCCCCCGCTCCCCACCCCCTCACTCAATTACTTACCTCAAGCTATACTGTAATAGCAGCACAGTTTTTTTCGCCCCTCACCGTCTTAGCCGAATACACTGAACTTGTTATGACTGACACACTAAAGGTTGAACACACTAACCCTCTTCATAATCTACTAATATGCCCTACCTAAATACCCACTGATCTACCTATTTACAATGTAATGTAAACGGCTGGAAGACCAGTGCTTCGGCACTGAAAAAATGTATATTCTGTTGAATAAAGTGTTTTAAAAACAAAAAAAACACCCCCCCCCCCCCCCCAATATATATAAAGTATGCAGCCAATATATCTGAGGTTGAATAGGCTGGAACAGTAGATGACTAGAACAAGGCTCCTGCAGTCGATGACTGAGGGAGGAGTTAGGGCTGAGGATCAGATGTAAGCTTCCGGCTTTATTATATGAAGTATAATCTATTATAGTGATATAAACCAACGCATGAACTAATTTGTTCAACTAATTATTATTATTAAGATATTCGGAGTCGCGCGCCCACCTTGATATCAGGTTCGTTAATTAATCGAATTCCATATTACATGTTTCTACCCAAGCTAGTGGGAGTCGTACCTACCCTGTGGTCAATGGTGCGGATCGGCGCGACTGGCGCGCCACCTGCGAGTGCCCGGGACACTAATATGCAACCGCGCTCCTCGCATTCCGATTTGAGTTTACCTTATTTAATTTGCCGTAGTGAGCTTCATATTCATATAATAAATTATATCACAAATAAGTTTATGTATTCTTTAAATATCTCAAAAGTCTTGATGACATATTCATGATATATTACAATACCCAGCAAACTTCCCAGTTTGGATCTCTGGAATGCGTATCGAATCAAGCTGACTTCCTCTTATCTGCCAGGTCAATAATACTCATCTGACAGTCACTCTTAGCTTCAAACCCTTACGTCGGGAAATTACTATTTAACATATATTTGGGGATAAATTATAGTAAAAAAAAGCTTAACGCTACATAGCCCAATGAAACAAAAACTCGCACCTAGATTTGTTCCTGTATATCTCATTTAAATACGGTTGGACTTATTAAACACTTAGAAACAGAGGTGGCTAGGGGAGGGGAGGGCGGAAGGCGCCCCGATAACACATGATCTTGCCCAGTTAAAGTAGCATAGTCTGATGAAAATATCAAATTTTCAAAACCAAAACAATTATCTACATTTGATTCTACATATCTAACCTAGATACTGGTGCACTTATTAAACATTTGTCATCACACTGAAGGGAATACAGATGCAATTTAAGAGAACTTGTTTACTGCAGATGCCTATGGTGTCAGAGTTTTTTTGTGTGTGTGCCAAAATTAATTTTACATGGTTGTACTTCAAATATCTCAAAAGTTAACCATCTAAAATAAAAGTTACTTCAAACTAAAGTAAGGTAGTCTATAGCAATCAATCTAATGTATTTATCTCAGAAAAATGACAGAAACTCTAAACCATCGGACTATGCAACTTTAATTGTTGGTATCGCTGGTGTAGTCCTCCTTTGCCCTTCTCTCTCTCTCACGCTCTCTCACTCTCTCTCTCCCTCTCTCCCTCTCTCTCCCTCTCTCCCTTTCTCTCTCCTTCTCTCGCTCTCCCTCTCTCTAGCTCTCCCTCTCTCTCTCGCCCTCTCTCTCTCCCCCACGCCTCTCCTCTCCCCCCTTCCCTTTCCACTGTTGTAGGGAATCTTCTTCACCTAATGGAATGCTGCATGTGATACTCTCCCACACCCTCACTCTGCTCCCCTCCCACCCGCCCCCTCCCCCCTTCCCCCATGCCCCTCTCCCTACTTCCCTTCCTCTCCACCATCTAGCTACACAGGCCCCAGTCCGACCAATACCTGTTAATGTCCATTCTGATACGCCCCGGCCCGCCCCCCCCCCCACCCCCAACCCAAGTCCCACCATCACTACCAACACTGAAACCATGAGTGCGCGCTGTCACAAGTCGGTACACGTCCTGGTATGGCCTAGCGTCTTACTGGGGTGTAAAACTACACCAACCACCCAGCCTCCCCCAGCCCTCTCAGAGGACTGTGGTTGGGCTCTTACTAGTCTTAGGCTGCCTTTTTCCTCACCCCCCATTTCTCGGACCACTACCCATCGGAAGCCAACTCCAGACCACATAGGACCGCTTTCAGCGGTGCCCATACAGTGCTGTAGCTTTCCAGCATTCAGCGCATCAATGCGACTGAAAACTCCAAAAAAAAAAAACTGAAACCGGAAACGCCAACAAACCGGAAGTGGTTCGCCACGGAGCGCGTCCTGAGACAGACAAGCGGTGAACCATCAAATGTTGCAGCTGGGATGTCACAGGTGTGGGCTGATACTAGTGATAGTTATACTAACGCCTGTTGGTAGGTGTAGGTGTGGGTGTGAGTGTGGGTGTGGGTGTGGGTGTGGGTGTGAGTGTGGGTGTGGGTGTGAGTGTGGGTGTGGATGTGAGTGTTGGTGTGGGTGTGGGTGTGAGTGTGGGTGTGGGTGTGGGTGAGGCAGTGGGTGTGGGTGTGGGTGTTAGTGTGGGTGTGGGTGTGAGTGTGAGTGTGGGTGTGGGTGTGGGTGTGGGCGTGTGGGGTGTGTGGGGTGCTAGCTGGTTGTGGGTGTGGGTGTGGGTGTGGGTGTGGGTGTGGGTGTGGGTGAGGTTTGGGTGGGAGAAGCAGGGCAGCAATATCTATACACTGCAATATCTATACCTCCCCCCCCTCCCAAACACACACACGCAACGACCCAAACACCAGGGCCCGTATGCACCAATCGGTGATAGGTTTAGCCGGGGCTAAGGCGCTAGCCGCGGATAGCTACCCCGGGGTAGCGGCGGGTTGGAGAGATGTGTGAATCGGTATGCACCAATGTTCTAGCCGCGGCGGATAGCTAACCGTGAGTTTATTTATAGATTTGGGAAATCCCTCTGCATCTGTACCCATCTATTAGGCTTAAATATATTCAATGCGACCATATTTGGCGGAATTACATACGCAATAAGTGGGATTTTATCGATTTAGCCCTGGATTCGAAGCGTTATTAAGGCTACCGCCGCATTGGCGGTGATGTTAATAGTTATATTTTCGAATCGACGAGCGTAAGGTAAACAAATCGCCGCAGCCGCCGCATCGACGTCGCTTTCCATACTGGCGGCGGCGACGGTTTGTTTACCTTACGCTCGTCGATTCGAAAATATAACTATTAATATCGCCGCCAATGCGGCAGTAGCCTTAATAACGCTTCGCATTTAGGGTTAAATTGATAAAATGTCACTTATTGCATATGTAATTCTGTTAAATATGATCGCATTCAATAGATTGAGAGCCACACACGCACACTAACCGCCCCGGCTAGCAGTAAAACCTGATTTGAAAATGGTTTAGCTTAGCCTAGGCTACGGTCGGCGGTTAGCGCTGGCACCGATTGGTGCATACCGATTTCTCACATTTAACCGTGTGGAGCTAACCAAACCGCGGTTAAGGCCCTAACCCCGATTGGTGCATACGGCCCCAGGTCCTATGCCATTGGGTCGGCTATGTACTAATGCCAGCCACCCTATTGCACCGGCGATCCAATCAAAACCGGCAAAGTCGACCAGTCAAGTTTTCCCCCTTTGGAAAATTCGCCATAAGTTCACCCTAGGTATGAATGTAAAGCCTCTCTAACCGACCACCTCCAAAGATCGACCACTCCCCTACATCGATCGCTTTATTTGGGTCCCAAAAATACCATTGGAACGATATCTTAACTTCCTAAACCAACCAACTCTCTAAATGGACCACTCAAAGTCGGTCTCAATGTCGGTCGATTTAGAGAGGTTTTACTGTATATGTATATAATAAAACCTCTCTAACCGGCCACCTCTACAGATAAACCACTCCCCTATATCGATCGCTTTATTTGGATCCCAAACAATCACCCATAAAATATCATTGTAATGGTAAAAAAAAACTGCCTAAACCGTCGGTCCCATGGTCGGAGATTTAGAGAGGTTTTACTGTACATACATGTGTAAATGTAGTTAATGAAAGCGATATGCATATCCTCCTGTGTCAACATCCGGGGGAGGTGAGGTGGGCCGAGATGGCGCCACCGGTACAGTGTTGCATCTTATGAAGTATAACAATAATAATAAGTAATATTCCCTTACATATCTTTATACTCGCATAATAGTATTAATACGTTATACATCACACATATATTGAGGTAATGGCGAATTATGTTGCGCGCAGAAAGCAATAATGCCAGGTATGATCTCGTTGGAATGTAGGTCTCATTTTGGGGGTTAACGAGATGTGGATTGTGGTGGGGGATACGGGTGTGGGTGTGTGTGTGGGGGGGGGGGGTGAGAGCACATGTGGAGTAGGTGGTGGGTGTGGGCTGTGGGGGATGGGAGCATAGATGGGAGTGGGGGTGCGCGGAATGTGGGGATGAGAGTATAGATGTGGGCAAGAGATTAGGTGTGAAGTAGGGGTGAGAGCAAGATGGAGTAAGGGTGGTGGGTGTGGGCTGTGTGGTGTGTGAGTATAGATTGGGAGTGGCGGTGTTGGGGTGGAGGTAGGGCTGGTAGGATGAGAGAGGGGGTTGGGGTTGTAGGTAGGGCTGTGGTGTGGAGGTGGAGGTGGCGTTGGGGCTGCGGGGATGAGAGTATATATATATATGGGAGTGGGGGTGGGGGTGTAGGTGGGGGCTGTGGGGGATGAGAGCATAGATGGGGTGGGGTGGGGGTGGAGTGGGATGGGGTGGGGGTGTGTGAGGGGGTGGGAGTTGGGGTGGGGTGGGGGTGGGGGATGTGGGGGATGTGGGAGATGGGAGCATAGATGGGGTGGGGTGAGGTTGGAGGTTGGGAAGGTGAGGGTAGAGGTGGGTGGGAGGGGTCCATTCTCTGCTGGGTGAGTGTATTCTGGCTGTCGGGCTACCCTCCCCCCCTCCCCACACACACACACACCTCCCCACAAACCCCTCACTCCGACCCCACCCCCTCCACACGCACACACACACACACGTGCGTAAGCCCTGTGTATGCGCGTGCGCCACATTGTTGGCAGCAGCGAGGCTCAGTAATGTATGGCAGGGCACTTTGTAACAGTGCCTCTAAAACCCCTGCTGGCATGGCGCTGGGTGATGAGAGGCCGGCGTGTGGAGGGGGGAAGGCCGGGGGGAGGGGGACGGTGTGTGCAGCCGGGCAGGGCCGGGGGGAGGTTGATCCAGGGCCCGTTGCATGCGCGGTTCCCGGCCCCCGTGGCAGGACCCACAGTATGCCGGCCCCCTCCATTGCTTTCCCGCCTTGCAAAAGCACACAAACGACACGCATACAGATCTACGGGTGTCGGAGCTTTTCATGGGGGGGCTGTCGAAATTAGAAAGGGCCACATGGGTCGGGTGGGAGGGAGGCGGCGGGATGGGGGCCGTCTGAGCCCTGGAGGGCCGGAGTGGAGAGTGAGGTGGGTATGGGAGGGGGTGGGGGAGGGGGGTGGGTGGGTGGGTTGAGGTGTGGATGGGGTGGGGGTGGGTGATAGGGCATATACAATACGACCAGAGCAGCAGCCTATGTATGTACTCCCACACAACTGGTCCTGCTTCCCCTCCCGCGAAATATGTCCCTAGCCGCCACCAGGGTGCATGAAGGGGTGTGTGTGTGTTGGAGGTGTTGGGGGGTGAAATATATATCAAAAAGGCAGAGAAAATGAAAGGCAAGCAGAACAGATAGACTGAAAGGAAAATAACAAATCAAATCGCCAGTTCCCCTAATATCGTCCAGATATATAGTGTGTGGGCGCGGTGTGGTGTGATGTGCTGTGGAGTGGTGTGGTGTGGTATGATGTGGTGAGGTGAGTTGAGGTATGGTGCTGTGTGGTGTGGTGTGGTGAGATGTGGTGAGGTGAGGGGTGGTGAGGTGAGGTGTGGTGATGTGATGTGGTGTGGAGCCGTGTGGTGTGGTGAGGTGTGGTGAGGTGTGGTGAGGTGAGATGTGGTGGGGTGTGGTGAGGTGAGGTGTGTTGAGGTGTGGTGAGGTGAGGAGTGGTGAGGTGTGGTGAGGTATGATGAGGTGTGGTGAGGTGTGGTGTTCTGTGGTGTGGTGTTCTGTGGTGTTCTGTGGTGTTCTGTGGTGTGGTGTTTTGTGGTGTGGTTTTCTGTGGTGTTCTGTGGTGTGGTGTTCTGTGGTGTTCTGTGGGGTGTTGTTCTGTGGTGTGTTGTTCTGTGGTGTGGTGGTCTGTGGTGTGTTGTTCTGTGGTGTGGTGTTCTGTGGTGTGGTGTTCTGAGGTGTGGTGTTCTGTGGTGTGGTGTTCTGTGGTGTGGTGTGGTGTTGTGGGTCAGTGCGATTAGTGCGTTAAACAAGTGTGAAGGAACTTTTCTTGTTTTCATTTGCTACGTCCATGTGTGTGTCTGTGTGTGTGTGTCTGTCTGCGTATATCTGTGTGTGTGAGAGGCTGAATGGCACTGCCGAAAACGGCGGTGGCGCCGCGGCCCGACCATCACTTCCCGGCCACGGGCCGGCCCCCTGGCGGCTATGTACGGTACCATTGAGCCGCGTCGCCCCATCGTGCACCTGCCTTTCAACCGGGGCTATTGGCGGCCGGCCCGGGCACCGTCCATCAACCGCGCCACGGCCATTGTTGTCATGGCAACTCGCCGGCCGGCCAATCGCGGGCGCGGCTCCGCGGTCACGTGGGGTGGGCGGGCGGCGCGGAGGTCCCGGCGCGGGCCGACGATAAGCTGCGCGCGCAGGCGCTCACTGTTACGCTGCCAATCAGTTTCACAGCGAGGCGCACCGCGCGCCGCCTGGCCCGACCGGCGACCCTGTCCGCCACGGTTCACTGCATCTAGTTAAACATGGCCGTCTATGTGTCACGTCACACCCCACCGCTACTACCATCGCCCAAACCGACCAGCCAGCCATTTCTTGTTGTTGATTCAACTTTTTTTTAAATATTTAAAACACTTTCTACTTGTTTAGTTATATATATGTTCATATATATATATATATATATATATATATATATATATATATTCACACACATAAAAATAGAAGCACTCAGAAAGTCACGGTTGAGTGGGTCTAGAGGCGTGCAAACTGTGCTACCATTGCTGCCCCCCCCCCCCCCCCCCCCCCCCTTCCCTCATATGGGAGTGCTTTTGGGCGCCATGATTTGGGAGAATGAGCAGTTATGCTAATCGGGAAAGAGCACGCAGTCGACGGCAATATATAGGGCTAATATAAAGGAGTGCGCATGTCTGTCCATTGACAATGCGAGGCTAATATGAAGCAGTGGGCATGTCTGTCTGTTTGTCAGTCGGCAATATATGAGGCTAATATGAAACAATGCGCATATCTGTCTGTCAGACAACAGTATATGGGGCTAATATGAAACAATGCGCATGTCTGTCCATTGACAATATATGGCTAATATGAAACAATGCGCATGTCTGTCCATTGACAGCATGAGGCTAATATGAAACAATGCGCATGTCTGTCTGTCAGATGACAATATATGGGGCTAACATGAAACAATGCGCATGTCTGTCCATTAACAATATATGGCTAATATGAAACAATGCACATGTCTGTCCATTGACAGCATGAGGCTAATATGAAGCAGTGTGCATATCAGTCTGTCTGTCAACAGCACGAGGCTGGCATGAAACATCATGCCAATCTGTTTATCAGTCAGTAGACACTATCATCATCATCATCATGCTGTCAGTCGCGATGCGACAAAGACTGCTTTCATTACTTGACTGCCGCTCTCCATTTAGCTCTCTGCTGTGAGAGTTGCGTCCATGAGTCGGTCTTAATGAACATTTCATGAAAGCTGCCTGCAAAAGTGTTGAAGTGCTGCTGGCTTTTGCAAGTTACCAGCGACACTCTCTCGGGAGCAAATAAGGTTTCACACCGGCAAGAACATGTCAAGACAGGCGCAAAACTATTTGTCCCTGCAGTGGCTGGTCGGGAGATGTTGGGAGTTCCATACATCAACCACCCTTAATGCTGCCACAGTGACATGGTTTTCTGTTTAGGGTTTGCTCCCTTAGCCTTCGGTTCTGTCAAGAACCTGTACCACAAGGCAGTGTTTTACAACTCTGCAGGGCAGGGGCGTCAAACTCCCTGAGGTATTGCTATACCTGCAATACCTAGACACTATCAGACTAACATAAAACAATGTGTGTGTCTGTCGATCAGTCACACAACACTATGAGGCAATGTAAAACAGTACGGTTGCATCTCTTTCTGTCACTCGACAATATAAGGCAATATGAAACAGTGCATCTGCCTTTTTGTCAGTCAACAATGTGAGGCTAATACCGAGTAGCACATCAATCTATTTAATAGTTAGTTGACACCTTCCAACTGTTTGTTATGGCGCAGTCACACTACGACATGTTTCACCAACGTTGGAAAACGCGTGCCAACGTGTTGGGTTTTTGGGCGAAACGTCGGGACGGGTTGGGACACGTTACCGGCGCATTGACGGCGCGTCGGTACACGTCGGTACACGTTGAGTGATAGCAGCGTGTGAATGGACACGTCAGCGCGCGTCGGCGCGCGCCGGGTGGCGCCGATCGTTTTGTGCTTGCACAAAACTTTCGGCGTGGACCGACGTGCTCCGACGGGTTGGAGGACGCGTTACCAGCACGTCGATACGCGTTGCCGGCGTGGCAAAATGCGACCGTTCCGTCGGCGTGTTGGCAACGTCCCATCAACGGGTAGTGGGTGCGCCATTGGCATTGCTCCAGCGTTTCTCGGCGCATTGGACATGTTGCCGGCGCGTCTGGACGTGCTGGTGGCGGGTCTGGACATGTTCCCGGCGCGTCTTGACGTGTTGATGGCGGGTGTTTATGCGTTGACACGGTACTAACACGATACCAGCGCGCTGCCTGCACGCCACCGGCACGCCACCAACACGCCACCAACACGCCATTGGCATGCTACCAACGCGCCAATAACGCGCCAAAAACGTGCCAATAGCGCGCCACCAACCCGCCACTAACACACTGCGGCCCATCAAACTTTGTCCCAAAACGCCGAAAAGTTGGACATGTCTCGGGTGCTAGCAAATATTTTGTGCATTGGCGGCACGCCGGAAAACACGTCATAGTGTGACTGCACCATTAGTAGTGATCAGACGGAGTGTTGGTGTACCGCAGAGTCATAACTTTGTGTCTCCAGCTGTCTGCTGGTTTGCAGTTTGTCTTCTGGTGCTTACTGGTTTCTGCTGGTTTTCGGTTTGTCTGCCAGTCTTTGCTGGTTTCTGCTGGTTTCTGCTGGTGGTTGCTGCTGTCTGATTCAGTCAGCCAGTGTTGGACAGTATCAACTAGTGTTGGTTAGTGTCGGCCTGTCTTCAGGTGGCGCTTACTAGTGCCCACTATTGTTGGTTATTGTTGGTTATTGTTGGTTATTGTTGGTTATTGTTGGTTATTGTTGGTCATTGTTGGTTATTGTTGGTCATTGTTGGCTATTAGTATTATTGGCTATTATTGGCTATTATTGGCTATTGTTGGCTATTATTGGCTATTGTTGGCTATAGTTGGTTATTGTTGGCTATTGTTGTTATTGTTGGTTATTGTTGTCTATTGTTGGCTATTGTTGACTATTGTTGGCTATTGTTTGCTATTGTTGGCTATTTTTGGCTATTGTTGGCTATCGTTAGCTATCATTGGCTATCACTGGCTATCACTGGCTATCGCTGGCTATCATTGGCTATTGTTGGCTATTGTTAGCTATTGTTGGCTATTGTTGGCTATTGTTGGCTATTGTTGGCTATTGTTGGCTATTGTTGGATATTGTTGGCTATTGTTAGCTATTGTTGGCTATTGTTGGCTATTGTTGGCTAGTTTCAGCTAGTTTCAGCTAGTGTCAGCTAGTTTCAGCTAGTCTTGGCTAGTTTCAGCTAGTGTCAGCTATTATCGGTTATTGTCGGCTAATCTCAACTATTGTCAACTAATGTTGCCTGATGTCAACTTATAAAAGACCCCTTGCTGCTTATAGGAAAGAGTAGCCTGTGGGCGGTAGCGGGTTTCCTCCAAAGAAATATGTCAGAATCACCATATCTTTGACATTCAATAGCCGATGATAAAAATCAATGCGCCCTAGAGGCATCATTAAATAAAAAAGCTTTCCATTTTTTCCTGATGTCAACTGGTTTTCATGAATGTTGGCTAGTGTCTGCATATGTCAGCTAATTGTCGTTAATGTTGACTATATTAGTTGTGAGTGTCAGTTAGTTTCTACTGGTCTCTGCTAGTTTCGACTGGTCTCTCTGCTAATGGCTGCCAGTGCTTGTAATAGTGTCCCTAAGTGTCCATAAGTTACCGCTAGGTGTGCCACTTTCAGTTTGCGGGAAAATGGAATGTTGTGGTGTTCTCTGTGGTGGAGTGGTTAGAGTGTCTGACTATTTTCTAGGTCGGACTCCTAATCTGAAGGTTGGTGGTTCAATTCCCCGTGCCTCCCATCTCTGCCAATTTGGATTTCCACTGCTGTGTATAACTTACAGCGTCATCAAAGGCCAGTTGCTCTCATACCATGCCTATGTGGTGTGGGAGGTTAAAAAATCCCTTGGGTCGGTAAAAGTGTAGACTCGGGCTTTCAATCGACAAACTGTCTAATGGTGAAAACAAGTCTATTCAGACTTATCCATGATAGGCAGTATAAATCTTCAAGAAAAAAAAAGAAAAAAATCTAGCTCATTGTAATTCCAACACCAGCTTCGCCCCGAAAAGTGCCTGCACTTTAGCACCAATAGAATACTACTCTGCTTCCTCCACACTTCCAACGCCTGGGGTCAAATATGCACACATGCACACCTACACACATACACACACATGAGCGCAAATACACACACCCATCACTCTACACCAAAGACGTTTAGGTTGGTTGGTTGTTGGAGTTTTACATCCTGGCAACATCTAAGGTCATATCAGGACGGGTACTGACCTGTGACAGTGCGCACTCATGGCAACTTTATAGTGCTGCCCACACTGGGAAATCAGGCCATCAGCACTATGACCCGATATCCCACTCAGTCACATTATCCTGACATTGAACTAACCAGTCCTTGCCCTATCCTATTAATGCCGAGTGCCAGGCTATGAAGCGACAACTATTGCACATCCAAGCGCATGAGCATAAATACTGCCGACCACAGTTTTCCGACTTCCGCTCTTCCTAAGTCCATTCCAGAGATGTCGAAACTTTTGAGGTCATCTCCACATTCCATCCAAAACTTCATCGACATCTTCGCAGCCCCATGATACCCGCCCCACCTCACCCGCTCTTCCCCCCCCCCCCCCTCCCCCCGGGTCCAGCTGCATCCCCGCTGCCCCTCCTGCCCGTCAGATCATACCCCACCCCTCCATCCGTCCATTGTCCACACACTGCGGGGACCAGCAGGGGAGCCGGGAGCCCGTCCCGATGGGGGCCGGTGTAGGACGTTCAAAACACTACCCAAGTTCAAAACACTATCACGATTATGGCATTGGGGACTGTAGTGCCACACAATGTAACCTACTGGTACATATCGGCATACGATGATCGTGCTATGGCGTTTGAAGCACATACTAGTTGGTTTGGTTGTTGGGAGTTGTATGTCCTGGCAATATCTAAGGTCATATCAGGATGCACACACTAGTAGTATACGCTGATAGCGCTGTGGCCTCTGCACCACGTATTAGTATACGCTGCTAGTGCTGGGGCATTTAACAACGTGTCAGTAGAATACGCTGATGGTGCTGCGGCGTTTGAAGCACATATTCGTAGTATACGCTGCATACTTCCCCACCTTACTGCATACTTCCCTACCTTATTGCATACAGCCCCACCCTACTGCCTACTGCAACACCGTGTGCGGTGGTCTAATCGGTAGAGTGTGGCCCTCGCATGCGGAAGGTCAGGAGTTCAGTTCCAGGTCGAGTCAAACCAATGACTTTAAAATTGATACTTCCTTGCCTGGCACTCGGCATTAATAGCATAGGGCAAAGACTGGTCAGCTCAGTGTCAGGATAATGTGACTGACCAGTGGGGCAGCATTATAAAGTCGCCATGAGTGTGCACTATCACAAGTCGCTACCCGTCCTGATATGACCTTAGATGTTGCTTTGATGTAGAGCATCAACCAACAAAAACAACCCCAACTGCCCCACCCTACTGCACACTTCCTCACCCTACTGCATCCTGCCCCACCCTACTGCCTTCTTCCCCACCATACTGTATACTGCCGCACCCTACTGCATACTGCCCCACCTTACTGCATTCTTCCCCACCTCACTGAATAGAGCCCCACTCTACTTCATACGCAGCAATTAGAGTAGTGTTTTGAACTTAAACATAGTTCTCTGAACTTAAGGATAGTGTTTGAGAGTGGCCACAGTAGTGTTTTGAACCTACCTTCAACTAGGTTTAAAACACTACCGTAGTGTTTTGAACCTAGGTTGAAAACACTACTGTAGTGTTTTTGTGGGGTAGTGTTTTGAACTTACTACACCGGCACCTTGGCAGGTATCGACAGGGCGGCACCAGGAGGATCACGGGCATGACAGAGGGGTGCGGGGGTGGCGAGGTAAGGGGCGGTGGGGGTGGAACGGTGGGGGACGGTTGGGGGGACGGTGGGGGTATCGGAGGGTTTGGGGGAGGCGCAGGATTTGCGGGGTGGGGGACGGCTGGGTGGTGGGGATGGCGGCGGAAAAGGTGGGGAGGTGCCGGGGGAGGTGGGGAGAGGGCGGTTGAGGCGGGGGAGTTGGGGGGAGGAGTTGGGGGGAGGTGGGGATATCGGGAGTTGGTGGGGGGTCGGGGGGGCGGGGGGAGGGGAGGGAGGCGGGGGTGGTGGGGGGATGTGGGGCGGAGGTGAGGAAGCGGGGTAGGAGGTGGGGGAGGTGGGGGAGGAGGCTGGAGAGGCGAGGAGAGGCAGAGGACGGGGAGGCAGAGGAGGGGGAGGCGGAGGAGGGGGGCGGAGGAGGTGGGGGAGGCGTGGGAGGAAATGGAGGAGGCGGAGGAGGCCGAGGAAGGGGCGGAGGAGGTGGGGGAGGCGTGGGAGGAAATGGGGGAGGCGGGGGAGGCGGGAGGTGGCGGAGGTGGCGGAGGTGGCGGGGGAGGCGGGGGAGGCGGGGGAGGAAATGGGGGAGCCGGGGGAGGCGGGGGGGAGGCGGACGAACATTGATAACTAGAGTGGTCACTGACAGCTGGGTCTGGGCACTACTCTGTTGGTTTAATAAACTATTATTACTCGCACTCCTTCTCCATACTATTCCTTTCCCGAAATCAACATCCACTTCACATATATAGCAAATTAAATCCGTTCATCTTCAACAAGTTTGAATAAAACAAATGTTGCTTAGTTCATAACGACTGTGAATGGAATGAATAGACACATTAGTTTGGAAGTTCTCGTCGTGAACTGGTGGTATCTGTGAGTGCCTTCACAAACTTGTGCCCCAAGAGGGATGGGGGGGGGGGGGTTGAGGGTGTGAAGCTCGGGTATAGAGAGAGGGTCCCCAACCTGCTCCAGCCGCTTGATAAGGGATACACATGAACACCGCAACCCCAAAGACACAAGCGGGTTAACTGATGAGCCCCCTCTCCACCATCTCCCATCACCCACTCCCCTCCCCCGCTCCCCTCACTCAACACTCACAGCATCCTTTCCTCCCGCTCTTCTCCCCCACCCACCCACCCTTCCACTCACTGGGCGCGGTGGCCGAATCGGTAGAGCACAGGCCTCGTGTGTGGGAGATCAGGAGTTGGCTTCCCAGTCAAGTCAAATCAATGACTTATAAAATTGATACTTGTCGCTTCCTAGCCTGGTGCTCGGCATTAATAGGATAAGGCAAGGACTGGTTAGCTCAGTGTCAGGATAATGTGACTGAGTGGGATATTGGGTCATGCTGCTGGCAGCCTGATTTCCCAGTGGGACAGCACTATAAAGTCACCATGAGTGGATACTGTCACAAGTCAGTATCCATCCCGATATGACCTTAGATGTTGCCAGGATGTAAAACTCCAACAAACAAACCATGCCAAACCTGTCCTACCCTCCACAAATGCCCGTCCCTTCCTGTCCTCCTACATACACTTCCCTTCACGCCCTGACCCCCCCCCCCCCTAAATTCCCCCTCCCCTCCCCCCTCCCCCCTTCCCTCCTCCCCCTCATCCCTCCTCCCCCTCCCCTCTCCCCCACAGAATATTATCCCCTTCCTCTCGATTCCCCCCGCATCATCGGCGAGATCTACGCCCTGCAGCGGCTGTAAACAGGAAGTCGGGAGCCGGATGGACTTTCAAGGTCACCTAGGTCACCAAGGTCGTTGGGGAAGG
This sequence comes from Branchipolynoe longqiensis, assembly GCA_030323885.1. Taxonomy (NCBI): domain Eukaryota; kingdom Metazoa; phylum Annelida; class Polychaeta; order Phyllodocida; family Polynoidae; genus Branchipolynoe; species Branchipolynoe longqiensis. The sequence continues at coordinate 95,035,685 of CM059190.1, read as the reverse complement.
TTGCTCCCTGGTCAGGTCTGCCGTATGAGGGCGCTGGACAGACATGATCAGCAGCCCACAGCACTCACATTACTCTTGTAAAGCTCCATGCAGCCCAGCAGAAATAAACAGTGTATTGCCTGATATGACGCTTGATGCCCGAGGGATTTTGTTGTTGTTGTTGTTATTGTTGTTGAAGATTTATACTGCCTATCATGGACAATCCTGAATAGGCTTGTTTTCACCATTAGACAGTTTGTCGATAGAAAGCCCAAGCCTACACTTTTACCGACCCAAGGGATTTTTAACCTCCCACACCACATAGACATGGTATGAGAGCAACTGCCTTTTGATGATGCTGTAAGTTATACACATTGGTGGAAATCCAAATTGGCAGAGGTGGGGGGGCACAGGGAATCGAACCACTGACCTTCAGATTAGGAGTCCGACCTAGAAAAAAGTCAGACACTCTAACCACTCAGCCGCACTGTTTTGTGTGTTTTTTTGTGTGTGTTTTTGTTTTGTGTTTTTTTTGTGTGTGTTTCTTTGTGGGTTTTTTTATTGGTGGTTTTCTTTTGTGGGTTTCTTTGTGGGTTTTCTTTTGGTGATATAGTAAAACTCCAACAACTAACCGACTACATAGTAAGCCTTAACATGCACCCAATACATGGCAACATTATTTGGAAGATTTATTAATAGACGGCGTTAATAATATTCAAACTCCCCCCTCCCCATTTTGTTTGCAAGAACCACTCTACCGACAATGATGGGGGGCGATAATTGGGTAAGGCAGGGGCCGATCTCAAGGGTCAGGGGTTATTTAATGGAAACCTTACTAACTAAGTCTCCGCCGACAGACAAGAAGATCCCCTCACTATCTCTCCCCTATCCCCTCATCCCCCCCCTATACCCCCCCCCCCCTCCACCCTCCTCCCAAGTCCCATGTGATAGCAGTTCATTATAGGTCTGATAGAAATGACAAATAAACCAACGAAATATGCGACTGTGTATGGATTTTAGGGACGGCCCAGAAGATATAGGATGCCTATCGGGATGGCCAATTCACACACTAAGCAGCAGGAAACTGCAGCTGTATGCACCAATTCACACAATACCAGGGTCTGATGGGCAAAGTGCGCATCTTCTTGTGAATTTATTATTATTAATTTTCTTTTTCTACACTTTAAAAGTGCTTTTGCATAGAAACACTACATATTTCACTGTTGTATACATATTTTTTAATAATTATAAAATATTTATTTCCATATGATCACTGTACATACAAGTTGATATTTATATCAGTAATGTTTCAGATGAAAAAGGAGAAAGCAGAAGTACAATACTTATGAGGCGCTTTCCCCAGTTAAAAATAATAGTTAAAACACATATACATTACTTTTAATTGGTCAATTGCCATTTCAATAACTTTGATATATTTTCATTCAAATAACTATTGTATGTTTGACCTAATAATTGTTATATTGTCATCCTTAAAACATTAGTTTATTTCATTAGAATAATTCCGATATATTTCACTTAATTATTAAATTGCCATTCTGATGATTCTAGCAGATTTTGCTTAATTATTAAATTGCCATTCTAATGATTCTAGTATATTTCACTTAATTATTAAATTGCCATGCTAATGATTCTAGTTGATTTCACTTAATCATTAGTGCCATCCTAATGATTCTAGTAGATTTCACTTAATTATTAAATTGCCATTGGATGATTCTAGTAGATTTCACTTAATTATTAAATTGCCATTCTAATGATTCTAGTAGAATTCACTTAATTATTAAATTGCCATTCTAATGATTCTAGTATATTTCACTTAATAATTCTTCAATCGGCACTCCAATAAACTGAGTATATTTCACTTCATTTTTCAATTTCCCGTCTAATAATTCTTGTTGTTAGTCGTTGGAGTTTTACATCCAGGCAACATCTAAGGTCATATGAGTACGGAATAATTCTTATATATTTAATTAATTGTTTAATTGTCATCATGATAACTGTTGAATATTTGATTTAATAATTGCATAATTATCAGTCTAATCCACCATGTAATGTACATAATGTGTGTATAACTGTGATTATATGTCTTGCCCCTGACACAGCATTATTCAGAAGAAAATAAAAAAACCTGCTAAAATTGCAGCAATTTTATAACAACTAATTATTTCGTGAATATATATATTTTTCTGTTATTGTTATTTGTTTAACGGCCCCCCCCCAACACACAAAGTAGATATTGGCTATTGCGGATTAAATCAAATTCAATAGCAAGTAAGGTTGTTTTGTCGGCGGAAAAAACACAGGTTTTCCACCAAACCGTGGGCGATAATTCAGTACATGAAGGGGGGAATAGTCTCGCTCAAACCACGTGATTCTGCATGAGGTCAGCCACGACACGTGATAGTGGGAAAGATAAATGACTGTCGGGCGTGCAATGTTAATCTGGGCCCCAGATCCTGCTTGCGCATGGATCCGGTGCTTATCACCATTTTGTAAAATAAAAACCAGCCACTAAAAACCCACCCCAAAAAACCCCACACCGAAACACTGCCTGGTATTACTGACGTGTGAAAAATGGACACATTTGATTAGTAAAAAAATCCAGGTATTTTGAAACATCTTTTGGCGTGATCGATTTGCAAAGTATTAATCAATGGTGAGATAAAGGTTGAAGCCCAAATAAAGTGAGGCTGAGGGCGCAGCGCCACTTTTGGATAGTGAGCGATTAGAGAACTACCGCTCCATTGGAGGGTGACAATGTAAGAACATTGTGATACAAGGCATTCAAATGCCGGAGTGACTATTATCACGGAACCCTGTCCCTAACGTGAGATTCTATAGTCACAGTATCATGATGACAGTAGACTATTCTACAATCTCCCTGAGCCTGCTTCCCCTGACTGAGCCTGCCGCCCCTGAGCCTGCTTCCCGAGAGCCTGCTTCCCTGAGCCTGCTTCCCTGAGCCTGCTGCCCCTGAGCCTGCTGCCCCGTAGTCGGCTTCTTCTTGAGCTAGATGCCCCTCAGTCTGCTGGCCCTCAGTCTACTACCCCTTACTGAGCGTTCTTCCCCTGGCTAGGCCTGCTGCCCTTGAGGCTGCCATCCCTAAGCCTGCTTCCCCATAGCCTGCTTCCCCATAGCTTGCTGCCCCTGAGCCTGCTGCCCCTGATCCTGCTGCCCCTAAGCCTGCTTCCCCTGACTGAGTTGGTGCCCCCGAGCCTTGTGCCCCTGACATGCTGCCCCTGAGTTTGCTGCCCCTGAGCGTAGTGCCTCTGAGCCTTGTGCCTTTGAGCCTGGTGCCCCTGAGACTGGCGCCCCTGAGCCTGGTGCCCCTGAGTCTGGTGGCGCTGAGCCTCGTACCCCTGAGCCTGCTGTCACTGAGCCTGCTGTCCCTGAGCCTGCTGCCCCTGAGCCTGTTTCCCCTGACTGAGCCTGCTGCCCCTGAGCCTGCTGCCTCTGAGCCTACTGCCCCTGAGCCTGCTGCCCCTGAGCCTGCTTCTCCTGACTGATCCTGGTTCTGCCCGAGCTTGCTTGCCCTGAGCCTGCTGCCCCTGGCTGAACCTGCCGCACCTGAGCCTGCTTGCCCTGACTGAGCCTACTTCCTCTGACTGAGCTTGCCTCCCCATGAGCCTTGCTGCCCCTCAGGCTGCCTCCCCTGAGGCTGCCTCCCCTGAGCCTGCTGCCCTTGACTGAGCCTGGCGCCCCTGAGCCCGGCTCTCCCGGCGCCTCGGGCCGCCAATAAGGGGGCGCCCCTGGCGGAGATAAGGTCGGGATGGATGGCCGGGCGCTGCTGTCCAGGGATAACGCTAAGTAGTGCAGGGGACACTTACATAAACCACAGATAGCATGGCCGCATCCATGGCGTTCACGAAGCTTCCGCTTCTGGTCACTCAACTTCCCGCAGGGAGCATTCTGGGAAGTGGAACCGTTCACAGGTCCGTGACCCTTTGTGTGTTTGTGTCCAAAAGAGTTGTATTGACAATTTGTATACTGTTGCAGCTTGTGGTGTAATGCACCCCTCTCCCCCTCCCCCTCCCCCCTCCTCTCCACTCCCCCCCCACCCCACACACACCTCTCCCCCCTCAAGGACTGTAACTACATTTCAGCTAAACGCTGAGCGGGGTTCTTCCGGTAGGATATGGGGTTGGTGATGTAAGGATTCACACAACGCTTTCTTCTGGGTGTAAATGTAACAAGCCCCGGTGTCAAACCAATGACTTTTAATACAATTGATACTTGTCGCTACCTAGCTTGGCGTTCGGCATTAATAGGATAAGGCAAGGACTGGTTGGCTCAGTGTCAAGATAATGTGACTGAGGTGGATATCGGGTCATTGTGGCGGCGGCCTGGTCTCCCAGTGGGACAGCAGTACAAAGTCGCCATGAGTGCGCACTGTCACAAGTTGGTACTTGTCCTGATATGACCTTAGATGTTGCCAGGACGTAAAACTCCAACAACCAACCAACCAACAAGCCTCATCGTGGTATATTAGTAACTATTACGAGAGGAGGGATGGGTTAATTTTACTTGATAGAAACTTGTTTTTATCAGTCAGGCATTTATTTGTGTCCGTTGTTTTATACATCTGAATATATATAATTTTTAACCCAAAGATTCTTATTCATAGTTTGCTTTTTCTTCTAAATTACGACCACATCTAAGCAAAAGAAATCTTTACTGACTAAAATAGTAACAATATCAATGCTGCTGGAGTTGGGTTGCAGTTAATTTAAAATGTGAGCAAAAGCTATGATGGGTGCTTGTGGTTCTAGAATAATCTGTTAGTGCGGTTGGAGCTTCCTGGTGGGCAGGTAGACCACATTAAGGTATGTGTAGTCTGTATGGGGCTGCGAGCGGTCACCTGACCACTGCCGGCTAGTTACTTAGCCCGGAATTCATCATCATCATGCTGTCGGTCGCAATGCGACAAAGACTGCTTTCATTACTTGACTGCCGCTCTCCATTTAGCTTTCTGCTGTGAGAGTGATGTCCATGAGTCGGGTCTTAATGTCTCTCAACTTCAGGTTTCTCTTGATGGTATCCTTGAACCAGAGACGAGGGCGCCCTCTCTTTCTGTAACCAGAAGACAGTTGAGAATAGCGGATCTGCTTTGGTAGCCTGTCTGATGACATCCTCATGAGGTGTCCAGTCCACTGGAGTTTCTTTTTGATCAGAAGTTCTTCCATAGAGGGCAGCCCCATCCGTTGGAGTATTTCCTTATTTGTCACTTTGTCCTTCCAGGTTAGCCTGGAATTAGTATATATTATATATTATATACATGATATATTCTAGATATCATATATAAGAAATAGCAACATTTCTTCAAGATAATAACATTTAATCCATTCCATGAATATGGTAGATAATTTCGACAAATTGTCTGTCATGTATGTGGAACCTACCTCCTTAGTAACACCCCCCCCCCCCTTCCCACCATTCCTCCGCCCCACCCTTACCCCTTTGAGAACACCAATTGAAAATGAAGACAGCCTGCAGCACCCCACCCCCCCCCCCCCCCCCCCCCAGCTTGTTTACACCAAAGATAGGTAGGGTGGTTGGTTGTTGGAGTTTTACGTCCTGGCAACATCATCTAAGGTAATATCAGGACGTTGAAAGATAGCTTGTAGTCCGATTAATTTAGGAATATACGAAGGCATCTTGAATGCTGTGGGAGTGGTGTGTGTTGGTGCGGTTATATGGAGGCTGGTGTGGGTGCTATGTGGGGAGAGTGTGTTATGTGGGGGTTATGTGGGGGTTGTGTGGGGGTAGGGGTGCCGGCTGAGAAAAGATGGGGTCAGACTGGGAGAATATGCATGGCATGTGGTCTGTCCGAGGGGTGAAGGCAGGGGGTACGAGTGAGCGATTGGGGTGCATCCTTGCAGGGTCAGTGCCCCATCCAACGATCACCCCCCACCCCATCCCCCTCCCACCCTCCCACCCAACTCCACCCTGGAGGACTGCTGCGTCTATCCGACCCGGGATCACTACCCCAGACAAGGCACCGGACGTTAACTCATTCAGTAATGTGAGCCTTTTTGTCGTCTGCCATGATCAAATCTCGTCTGCTCTGATAGAATGTGGACTGCGATGATTTTATATTTCATTAAAATGATAAAATATTCCATTAATTATGTTAGCATGCTTTATACTAAATGTCGTCTGGTGGAGAGATCAATTAGAACTGTTGATATTTTGGTGACTACAGCAGCGAAATCTACCGGTGCTGACCATGTTTTTAAGAACCTTCTCTTCGTATTGGATTAAAAGGGTTAAAGATGGAGAGGGTATACAAATAGCAAACGGATGTCGTGATGTGCTAAGCAGAAAGTATGTAAATATTAACCAGAACAAAGGCACCAGAAAGGGCCACTAGATACAGGGATGTTAAGGGGAGGGTAGTTGGTTCGTTGGTTGTTGGAGTATCATGTCCCAGCAACATCTAAGGTCATATCAGGACGGGTACCGACTTATGACAGTGCGCACTCATGGCAAATTTATAGTGCTGCCCCACTGGGAGACCAGGCCACCACCACCATGACTCGATATCCCACTCAGTCACATTATCCTGACACTAAGCCAACCAGTTATTGTCCTATCCTAATAATGCTGAGTGCATGGCTAGGAAGCGACAAGTATCAATTTTTTAGTCATTGGTTTGACTCGACCAGGGTTTGAACCCGTGGGTTCCAATCTCATGATCTACCAAAAAGGGAGACGGACGCTCAACTCATTCGGCCATTGTTAATGACAGTACCCTTGGCAATTATGGCTGTAGTTGTATTATTAGTTACATAAGTAGAGATGGTTGTGATGGTCGTAGTGTTTGCGGTGATAGTAGGGACAGATGTTAAAATTGAGTTGCTGCAGTGTATTTGTTTTGGTGATAGCAGTAACAGGTGATGCGGATGTTGTATTGAAGGTGGCACAGGGTGTTTGTAGTTGTGATGTTAGTGGTGTTGGTGGTGTTGGTGGTGTTGGTGGTGTTGGCGGTGTTGGCGGTGGTGTTGGTGGTGTTGGTGGTGTTGGTGGTGTTGGTGGTGTTGGTGGTGTGTGTGTTGGTGGAGGTTGTGGGTTGGTGGTGTTGGTGGTGTTGGGTGTTGGTGGTGTTGGTGTGTTGTGTGGTGTTGGTGGTGTTGGTGGTGTTGGTGTGTTGGTGTGTTTGGTGGTGTTGGTGGTGTTGGTGGTGTTGTGGTGTTGTGTGGTGTTGGGTGTGTTTGGATTGGTTGGTCTGTTGGTGTTTTGGTGGTTGGTGGGTTGGTGGTGTGGTGGTGTTGGTGGTGTTGGTGTGCGTTTGTGGTGGTGGTGGTGTTGGTGGTGTTTGGTGTGTTGAGGTGAGTTGTTGGTGTGTTGTGGTGTTGTGGTGTTGGTGATGTTTGTGGTGTTGGTGATGTTTGTGGTGTTTGTGGTGTTGGTGGTGTTGTGGTGTTGGTGGTGTTGGGTGTGGTGTTAGGTGGTGTTGGTGGTGTGGTTGGAGTGGTGTCTGTTGGTGGTGTTGGTGGTGTTGGTGGTGTTGGTGGTGTTGGTGGTGTTGGTGGTGTTGGTGGTGTTGGTGGTGTTGGTGGTGTTGGTGGTGTTGGTGGTGTTGGTGGTGTTGGTGGTGTTGGTGGTGTTAGTGGTGGTGTTACTAGTTGTAATAGTGGTGGTACTAGTGGTGGTGCTGGTGAGTCTGGCGTATTAGTTTACATTAGCCTGTCTCAAAAGGTGATAACTCTTCTTTTTTTCGTCCATTGTAACGATTGACACAAAACAGCACAGAAATAGTTACACTGAAAACACAAGGGACATTTGCTTAAAATCAATATGTATTCTATTGGGATTATAAAACACCATGTAAAAAAACAAATCATTTTATCCTGAGCAAATGCATAAGCAGATAGTATGTTGATTGTTACAATGGATAAAGTTTTGTCCCATATTGCCTAGCACCTTTTGAGACAGTCTCACATATGGCCCATAGTAGAGGTAGAAGCACACCATGCGGTGGATGGGCCCTGTTTATGCTGGTAGTTATATTAGTGGTCAGGAGAGAGGAGTATGTATATGTAATATATATTATATATATGCACGGTGTGTTACAAGCCTACAAAACAACATGTGCACCACATCATCCCCCACCCATTGACCCACATCGAAAGGAGGGTGCACATATTGCAACTGGAAAACAAAGTAAAGCGCGCAACTTAAAACTGAGGTGTTGTTTTCGGAGTTTTCTTTAAGGACCACAAACAGGCTGAAGTGCAACTGGTTACATTATAAATAGGCGTGGTATAGTGATAGTGTACGAAGTTAAGCACAGATGGCGCCCAGTGTACATATATATATTCATTTCAAAAGCAGCCAATAAGAGCGTTTGTTACATACAGTGAATGTGAATGGTGGCCTTCATTGTAAGCCTATGATTCCGTGAACATAGCCATTCAATAACAATGTTTGGTCACGGTCAGTCCATAGTTCATGGGTGGTTGTTGGAGTTTTATGTGCTGGCAACATTTAAGGTCATATCAGGACGGTGAGTCCATAGAATGTGTGTCAACAACACTGAAGGAACGAGTTTGGATTTATGAATATGGATTTGCTATCCTTGACGCAAATGAAATGGATTTTCTTTATGTTATATATGTCATCTGTTTATTATTATTATTGTATGCTATATTTTCATTGATAAAATATTCACTGCCTTTTCATCATTCGACCATCCGTGTTATGCTTAAAATCTCCATTTATTGAATTGGAAGGAGATCACGACTTTATGACGAGATATTGGGTTTCAAGGCTTCGAAGGTTCTAAAGGTTTCGAAGGGTTCAAAGGGTTTTAGGCAAAAGATTAGAAAGATTTGAAGACCCCAAATGCTTTGAATGCTTTGACATTTTTGAAGATGCTTTAAAGACTCTTCGAAGAATCTTTAAAGACATTAAAAATGCCTTTGAAATCTTCGAAGACACTTCAAAGACTCTTCAGAGAATCTTGATGGATACTTTGAAGACTCTTCTAAGACACTTCAAAGATGCTTCAAAGACTCTATGAACGCTTAAAGGCTTTTCAGGTACTGAAGGCTTCGGGCATTGGAGGCTTTGAAGACCCATGAAGGCTTGAAAGGTTTGAAAGGCTCCAAAGGCTTGAAAGTCATCAGATGTTCTGAAGGTTCTGAAGGCTTTGAAGGCCTTGACAACTTTGAAGGTGGCTTCAACAGGTTCTAAACAATTGCATCCGATGTTCAGAGACATCAGGATGATGACCCTAACCGTGAATGGGACCCGCGAGTCGTGAGTCGTGAGTCGTGAGTCGTGAGTCGTGAGTCGTGAGTCGTGAGTCGTGAGTCGTGAGCCGTGAGCCGTGAGCCGTGAGCCGTGAGCCGTGAGCCGTGAGCCGTGAGTCGTGAGTCGTGAGTCGTGAGTCGTGAGTCATGAATGATTAGTCACGAGTCGCAAGTCGTGAGTTGCGAGAGTTGAGTTGCGAGTCATGAGTCATCATTGTTTACGAGCCGTGAGTCATGACAGTTCAGTCGCAAGTTGTGAGTCACAAATCATGGGTCGCGAGTTGCCAGTCATGAACCAGGAGTTGTGAGTCGCAAGTTGCGAGAGTTGAGTTGCGAGTGGTGAGTCGCAAGTCACGAGTTGCGAATCATGGGTCATGAGTCGCAGGTCATAAGTTGTGAGTCGTGAGCCACGGGTGGTGAGTGGTGAGTCATGAGTCATAAATCGCAAATCGCAAGTCGCGAGTCATGAATCGTGAGTCGCGAGTGGCTCGGTGGTGAGGTCGCTGTGTGTGTGCCCGGCTTAGCTGCAGTGGGGTGCAGGTGCGGAACGCCGATCGGGGGAGATAAAAGCCAGATAAATTTGCACACGGCGTGTCAGGCCTGCCCGCGCCAGTCTGCCATAACAAATTCTCCGATTATTCCCGAATATGAACCTTCAAACCACACACATGAGCCGGACACAGCAGGTCCGCAACCAAAACCAAATCGCCCGCGACCTTTTTAAGCCCCCAATCAAGATTAGCTGTTGTGTATTTATTTATACACAGAAGAATCACACATGGGTCGAGTCTGATACTCGAACTCGACTCGCAGTCCCCACAATCCATCTGGAGCTAAGATCTATTTGGTTGTTATAACCCAAAATTCAAAGCCTCCGCGGAAAAAAATTAAAGAGCTTTGGGGAAAAAGCCGAAGAGTTCCCGAGCTGACTCACCCCCACCCCCACCCCATTGCCTTCTTGGATGCAGGTCAGGTTTGCGGGAGTTTGCAAGAGAAATAATTACATCTTAAATGCACAATAAATAATATAAATAAGTAGGAGGCGATATTATGTAGTAATAATGAACAAAATAACATCCTCTATATGAATAATCTTTGCGTTATATTATACTCGATGTAAAGTAGCCTGATTTGGGAGATGCAGATATATTGGAGTTTTTCCTTGACAGGAGTCACCATGTTGTGACTCATATTCGTGAGCTGATGCAATGACTGCAGATCATTGCAAGCTAACACAACATTTTATGAGACAGAGACACCTATATCTTAGCGCCACACGGCTAGCCAGCTTAAACACTCCTCACACTTTATGTTTATTTACACATCTCAGACCAGACGGGATGGCCAAATGAGTTGAGCATCCGTCTCCTGTTTCGGCACATCATGAGGTTCTAACCCACGGGTTCGAACCCTGGTCGAGTCAAATCAATGACGTAAAAATGTATAATTGTTGCTTCCTAGCCTGGTGCTTGGCATTATTAGGATAGGGCAAGGACTGGTTGGCTCAGTGTCAGGATAATGTGACTGAGTGGGCTATTAGGTCATGGTGCTGGTGGCCTGGTCTCTCAGTGGGGGAGCACTATAAAGTTGCCATGAGTGCGCACTGTCACAAGTTGGTACCCATCCTGATATGACCAACAACCTTAGAATGGCTCCAGTTAGTGAGGGTGCCCTATTAAATTTACATTATTATTATGACTACGATACACATATATATGTACATACTCTAATTCTCTACTATCACACACATATGTAAGCACCCAATTCCTAACTATTACACATATACATGCGATTAAATTGACCAGATTACACTAAATCCCCAAATAACATTTATTCAAAAATGTCTTGTCAATGAATCAGGGTGTTACTTTAGATATTCAAGGCCTATTTTTAATAGGTTTCATTTAACATTGTTTAGTTAACACCAGTTAACGTCACTTAACGTCATTTCAGGAACCTAACCATGGTGTTAATGGGGCAGTTGGTGTATAGGCATATTTACCTACTCCACGAACTAATTACTTTAATTTGTATTAGTTTCCACTCTGCTTCATCTATATTGTACGGACCAGACAGGATGGACGAATGAATTCAGCGTCCGTCGCCCGTTTTTGATAGATCGTGGGACTTGAACCGACAGGTTCGAACCCTGTTCGAGTCAAACCAATGTCTTAAAATGCTTGACTTATCGCTTCCTCCCCAGGGGCTTGGCATTATTAGGATAGGGTAGGAAATTAATAAACGATATCCCGTCCTGATATGACCTTCGATGTTGCCAGAACGTACAACTTCAACAACCATCTAACCAACCAATAAGCTAACACAATTGCCCGTCAGGGCTATTGTATTATTATTTTCTGTTCATCATCACCCCCTTCTTTTCATTTTTAAAGTGGCGATATTAGCTTCCATAGCCTCTTACGTTGTATCTCGAGCGGGACGTAGCTCAGGCGGTAGCATATCCACCTGTGAAGGTGTGGGTCATCCGATCGATCCTGCTCAGTGGATCCATTTGCAGTTTGGGCTATTTTCTGTTCCAACCAGTGGTCCACAACTGGTTCATCAAAGGCTGTGGTATGTGCTGTCGTGTCTGGGAAAGTGCACATAAAAGACCCCTTGCTGCTTATCGGAAAGAGTAGCCTACGTGGTGGCAGCGGGTTTCCCCCAAAGAAATATGTTAGAATGCCCATATGCTTGATGTCCAATAGCCGATGATAAAAATCAATGTGCTCTAGAGGCATCATTAAATAAAACAAGCTTTCTCACATTGTAATATCAACCATTGGCGAAGTATTATCCACAATTGTTGGATAGATACAAATACAGCAGCCAGGTACCATTGTTCTTGCCCAGCATTAATAATTTAGTTATTACACGTGTGATATTATAATGGTACACGGCCGCAATGCAAATAGCCATTCAATAGCCTCATGCCCACTGTGTGAATAGCCAACCGTCAGTTAGCCATATGGCCACCAAGCGAATAGCCAATCATCAGTTTGCTACACGGCCACCATGTGAATAGCCAATTGTTAGTTAGCTGCATGGGCATCATGCAAATAGCCGATCATCAGTTAGCCACATGGCTGTCATGCGAATAGCCAAACGTTGGTTAGCTGCATGGACACCATACAAATAGCCAATAATCGGTTTGCTACACGGCCACCATGCAAAGAGCCAATCGTCAGTTAGCTGCATGGGCATCATGCAAATAGCCAATCATCAGTTAGCCACCCGGCCACCATGCGAATAGCCAATCGTTGGTTAGCTGCATGGGCATCATGCAAATAGCCAATCATCAGTTAGCCACATGGCTGCCATGCGAATAGCCAATCATAGTTAGCTGCATGGGCATCATGCAAATAGCCAATCATCAGTTAGCCACATGGCTGCCAAGCGAATAGCCAATCATAGTTAGCCACACGGCCTCTGTGCGAATAGACTCGGCCAGATACGAAACTAAATTCACTACCTTGCATATATCTGTATGCACATATAGCATCCTACAGATATGGCTGACGCCATTTTAAATGGGTCTCAACCTTTGGCTTTAACCAGTTTGAGCTCAGTCTGCCCACCTGCTCTGATCGTTACATATGCCTAGGCATGTATATGAATCGTGTCGTTTACATTGATGATATTTATTGACCATGCAACATTCTGCACAGAAGCCTCATGCAGTTTAAGTGTACCATTTATAAAAAAATCTAAATTTTTTTTGTAAACACTCAAAAACCAACAACACTACCACATGTTTTTTTTTTTGTCAGTCACAATAAAACTAAATGAAATGATACAGGGAAAGAGACCGGATGCGGTGGCCGAATCGATAGAGCGCAGGCCTCCCGTGCGGAAGGTCGGGAGTTCCCGGTTCCCGATCGAGTCAAACTAATGACATACAAAATTGATACTTGTCACTCCCTAGCCAGGGGCTCAACATTATTAGGATAGGCAAAAGGACTGGTTGGCTCGGTGTCGGAAAAACTTGTCTGAGTAGGATATCATTTCATGGTGCAGCACTATAAAGTTGCCATGAGTGCGCACTGTCACAAGTCGGTACCTATCCTGACATGACCTTAGTTGTTGCCAGGACATAAAATCATGTCCATTCGTCCAGCGGCCATTGACTGGATAGCGCAACATTTTGACAAATTTTAATACATTTTGATACTTATCACCACCGGACTACACAATTCTGTCCGTTGCTCAATCCGGCGAGGTGTGACAGGCGGTTTATGGTTGGTTGTTGGAGTTTTACGTCCTGGAAACATCTAAGGTCACATCAGGACGGGGACTCTTTTGAAACTGGCCCTGGTGGTATGTATATATATGTATTATATGTAAACCAGTCGGGATGACCGAGTGGGTTAGAACGTCTGTCCCACATGTTGGTAGATCGTCAGATTGTAGGTTCGAACCCTGGTCAAGTCAAAACAATGACTTAAAAATTGATACTTGTCACTTCCTAGCCAGGCACTCAGCATTCTTAGGATAGGGCAAGGAGCAGTGGAATGAGGAAGACCTATCGTCCACAATTGAAATATCACCTGCTTAATCAACTAATGTATCAAATAAAAAAAAAATATAAAAAAATACTGAGCTCCCAGGTAGGTGACTCAGGTGTACACAGGCTGGCGGACACCTGTGTGGTTCTACAACTCCTACCCACACACCTGCACCCAGGTACCAGCCAGCGCCAGAAGGGTGCGGCACTGACACGCCGCCCCAAGTCTCGTTTAGCATCCTACTTTCAAATAGATCACGGAAGAAACCGATCTGGGGCAGAAACTGCAATGTAAAGAAGATTTGTTTGTTGTTGTTGTTGTTGATTTACGTCCTAGCAACACCTAAGGTCATATCAGGACGGGAACTTAAGGCGACTTTATAGTGCTGCCCACTGGGAGACCAGGCCGCCAGTGTCACGACCTGATATCCCATCGACTCAGTCACATTATCCTGACCCTGAGCCAACCAGTCCTTGCCCTATCCTAATCATGCCGAGCACCTGGCTAGGAAGTGACAAGTATCAATTTTTAAGTCATTGATTTGACTCGACCAGGGTTCGAACCCACGACCCCACGGTCTACCCACACGGATGTAAAGAAGAAGAAAGAAAAAGTGTTGTTTTACGGACACATTATTCCATTTCCAATTCCGTGCCTGCTTGCTATATCAGCGACCGGTCGCGGTGGTTGATGAATCGGTAGATAGAGCGCAGGCTTCCGGTGCGGAAGGTCGGGAGTCCGAATCCCGGTCGAGTTAAACCGATTATTTACTAAATCGATACTTGTCACTGCCAAGACTGGCACTCAGCATTACTAGGATAGGGCAAGGAGCGGTGGAATGAAGAAGACTAATTGTTTGCGATTGAAATTTCCCCCGCTCAATCAACTAATGTATCGGCTCCCCAAATATATATATATATATATATGAGCCTGTCTCAAAAGGTGATAACTCTCTTTTTTTGTCCATTGTAATGATTGACACAAAACATCACAGAAACAGTTATACTGAAAACGGAAGGACATTTGCTTCAAATCAATATGTATTCTATTGGGATTATGAAACACCATGTAAAAAACAAATCAGTTTATCCTGAGCAAATGCATAAGCAGATAGTATGTTCATCATGACAATGGACAAAGTTTTGTCCCATATTGCTTAGCACCTTTTGAGACAGGGGGGGGGGGCTCCACCAATGCGCCACGAAGGAATATATATATATATATATATAAAGTATATGTTCCCCTTGAATTTATATTCGTATAATGCGTTATGCACTGCATATATCCAACTTACACTGGTCAACATCCGGGGGAGGTGAGGTGGGCTGAGATGGCACGACCGGTAAAGTGTTGTATCTTACGGAGGATAACAATACTAATAATAAGTAATATTCCCTTACGTATCTTTATACTCGCATAGTACGTTATGCATCACATAGACACATATATATATATTTTCATATTTATATATATATATATATATAGTTATATATCTATAGCTATGCACATTTATTGGCGACCGTTGGTTGTTCACGTGAACAGGTCATGCGTACAAACGCACCCCAAGCACCCCATTCACCCCGGCCGCCTGAACATGGCTACATATTTGCTCGCTGCAAAGTGAATGTTCAGCCTGCTGGTGTCCGGCCGGTCTGCACGCGTCAGGCGCCGCGTCCATCATTAATGCGTTAGTTTGTACACGGGGCCAGCTGCACTAACTCACCCACAGGCCAGTTTTGAACAAGGGGCCTGCTGCACTAACTCACCTACAACCAGTTTTGTACACAGGGCCCACTGCACTAACTCACCTACAGGCCAGTTTTGTACATGGAGCCCACTGCACTAACTCACCCACAGGTCAGTTTTGTACACCGGTCCCGCTGCACTAACCCACCCACAGGTCAGTTTTGTACATGGGGACCACTGTACTAACTCACCCACAGGTCAGCTTTGTACACAGGGCCTGCTGTACTATTTCACCCACAGGTCAGTTTTGTACACAGGGCCCGCTGCCCTCACTCACCTACAGGCCAGTTTTGTACACGGGGCCATGCACTAACTCACCCGCAGCCAGTTCTGTTCATGGGGCTCACTGCACTAACTCATACACAGCCAGATTTGTATATGAGGCCCGCTGCACCAACTAACCCACAACCAGTTTTGTTCATGGGCCCGCTGCACTAACTCATCCACAGTGATTTTTGTTTACAGGTCCACTGCACTAACTCATCCACAGCAAGGTTTATCGCATGAGTCCATGGCACTAAATCATCCTCAGTGAGACAGCACCGCCATTTATTTTAAAGCGCCACATTTTCCAAAAGTACAGAGTTCCCTAAAAGTACCGATTTCCCAAAGTACTGGTTAAAGAAAGTACATAATTCTTACCCCAAAATTATTGAATTAAAAGAAAGTATTACGTGGTGTTCTCTGTGGCTAGATTGGTTAGAGTGTCTGACTTTTTTCTAGGTCGGACTCCTAATCTGAAGGTTGGTGGTTCGATTCCCCATCCCCCCCACCTCTGCCAATTTGGATTTCCACCGCTGTGTATAACTTACAGTGTCATCAAAGGCCAGTTGCTCTCATACCATGTCTATGTGGTGTGGGAGGTTTAAAATCCCTTGGGTCGGTAAAAGTGTAGGCTCGGGCTTTCTATCGACAAACTGTCTAATGGTGAAAACAAGTCTATTCAGACTTATCCATGATAGGCAGTATAAATCTTCCAAAAATACTGGAAAAAATAAAACATCGCATTCCCATTAATCAAAAATACATGTGGGTGTGCTTATAAATTTACCACAGGCAATTATCTATCTCATAAACTGATGTAGTATTTACCATAAAATCGATGGGAGAGAATTTGAAAAACTTTACATTGGTGGTAGTAGTCTAAGCTCATGTGATTTATTTCACAGTGTGCCGACCAGACCAGATGGGATGACTGGATGACTTCAGCGCCTGCTTCCTGTGTGGTAGGTCATGGGATACGAACCCTCAATATTTTTCGACCGGCCAAGTGAAATCACTGACATAAAATATTATACTTGTCACTAACTATCCTGGCGCTCAGCAACATTGGTCGTAATGCGAAGCATTACGCTTGATGCGAGGAGAGGAAGAGACCCTCCCCCCGCCCCGCGCTGTCGCGCTGCTTTCCCACCTCGGCAGACGGCGCGGCGCGCCCCCCCCCTCCCCCCCCCGCCCTCCGCGTCGCGCGGCGCTCACGCCTCACCCGACGCCGCTGCTCGCCACCTCTCGCCCTCCCCCGGGCCGGCAGCTTTCACACTCACCTGCTGTCGCCCCTCCCTCTTCCCTTATAAGGCCGCCCCCCGGCCTCCCTCAGGCACTCGCCCTCCTGCCGCCTTCCCAGACCTTTCTTTTTCACCACCCACCCACCCTACACTCCTCCTACCTTCTCCTCCTCAGGTGGAGGGCTCCTCGGCACCCCCTCACTCCACTGACTTTTGAACTCTGCTCCTTATTTACTCCGCTCATCATCATTTTATCCTTGTTCTTTATTTACTTCTCTTCCCTGTTACCCTGTATGCCCTGTCTGTCTCTGAGGTGAAAATAAAACCTTTATTTCCACCCCCGCCTCCTCTCTTCCTTTTCGCGCATCAGGATATGGCAAGGAGAACTCGAATGAGGAAGACCAGTTGTTCATGATTGAAATATTGCTGGCTTAATCAATGAATGATTACATGATACTAAGCCTTCATAACAACCAAGTTCAGGTAGTCTCATTCTCCCACTTCCAAGGTTCATGTAGAAATAAAAATATTGTGTTGGCAACACCTTCATTCCCGGACCTGATGAATTGTTTTGAACTCATATGACGCGAGTCATGTATTCAGGGTAGGCAGGAACCGGACGCAGCCGGGGGTGGCGCCACCAGTCGCGAGATGGAGGAGGCAGTAGTATGTAGTGTAATATTAACAATAATTAGCACATAATAATAATTAAGAGGGGTTAATTCCCTTCCACGCCTTTATACTCGCATAATGAGTTATACATGACATTTTGTTGGTACATTAGTTGTTTAAGCAGGGGAAATTTCAATCGCGGATAATTGGTCTTCCTCATTCCGTGGCTCTTTGCCCTATCCTAATAATACAGAGTGCCTGGCTAGGAAGTGACAAATATAAATTTTAGATCATTGGTTTGACTCGACCAGGGTTCGATACCCACAAACCCACGATCTACCAACATGGGAGACGGACGCTCTAACACATTCCGCCATCCCATCTGGTTGAATGGTGTGAATAATTGTAGCCACTACCTCTTCATAATAAAATTGTTCTAGACCTGCCTGTCTAAGGTAAATGGCTCATGACTAATACTGTATGATTGCACTGATGCTAGCTAACTCGTCGTATTTAAGAGGAACCACTGTAGTCACAATTTCTTATAATTTGTTTTGTATGAAATGTTCTTCATCTTAAAAATAACGACTAAATAACTAAAAAATGTATTACTTTTCCCATAGGAATAAATATATTTACCAACACGAGAGAAAATGCAACAAACCTCATATCAATCAATTCCATGCAATATTCGAGGGAGGCCACCCTTAATTATTCATCACTTTTTAAAATTCGTCGAAATACAGTATTTTTGTCGATATTTTTGGTGATGAAAAAAAAGAGTGAAAACCTGTAAGGCTTGGTTCCGTCCCCGTTAAGCCACTACCGCCCTCCCCCCTCCCCCCTCCCCCACCTCCACCCACCCTTGTCTAATTAGCACACACCTCCGTCATTACCTATGCAAATTAGATCGGGGTCTCAGGTGAAAGGGTGCTTCACAACCAGGACCTATTTCCAGAAATCGATTACTTTTTTATTTGTTGTAAATTTATTTTGTTATCATCTTTTTTCTTTTCTCAATATTTCTTTGTGCAAGTTCACTCCCCCCCCCCCCACACACCCTCCCACATACCCACTCCCCCAGGTGAATTCACTGACATGACTGGACAGAATGGCGGCAGGCTCCTCTGTGTATGGTTGCCATGCAACCACATTCCGAGGGTATCATGCACACCGCAACCTGACCCTCCCCCCCCCCCCCCCGCCGACCCGTGACTGGGCATACACCAGCCGATTTTCTCTCTCAAAACTGTAGGTATAGGATAGTCGCAGAAGTTGTGGTTGATCAAACATCCCTGCTTTGACTCGACCGGGAATTGAACCAGCCGATTTTTTCTCTCTCAAAACTGTCGGTCAGGATAATTGCAGAAGTCGTGGTTGTCCAGCGTCACTGGTTTGACTCGACCGGGAATTGAACCAGCCGATTTTATCTCTCTCAAAACTGTCGGAACAGGATAGTCGCAGAAATCGTGGTTGGTCAAGGGTCACTGGTTTGACTCGACCGGGAATTGAACCTGCAGATTTTTTCTCTTTCAAAACTGTCGATACAGGATAGTCGCAGAAGTCGTGGTTGGTCAAGCGTCACTGGTTTGACTCGACCGGGAATTGAACCAGCAGATTTTTTCTCTTTCAAAACTGTCGATACAGGATAGTCGCAGAAATCCTGGTTGGTCAAGGGTCACTGGTTTGACTCGACCGGGAATTGAACCTGCAGCTTTTTTCTCTTTCAAAACTGTCGATACAGGATAGTCGCAGAAGTCGTGGTTGGTCAAGCGTCACTGGTTTGACTCGACCGGGAATTGAACCAGCAGATGTTTTCTCTTTCAAAACTGTCGATACAGGATAGTCGCAGAAATCCTGGTTGGTCAAGGGTCACTGGTTTGACTCGACCGGGAATTGAACCTGCAGCTTTTTTCTCTTTCAAAACTGTCGATACAGGATAGTCGCAGAAGTCGTGGTTGGTCAAGCATCACTGGTTTGACTCGACCGGGAATTGAACTCCCGATCTCCCGCTCGGGAGGACTGCGCTCCGTCAATCCTTCAAGGTAAACTTGATGCTTTGTTTTTGGTACTTTTCTATGACAGAAAAGTGTCCTTTATATCTTTGAAGATTTATACTGCCTATCATGGATAAGCCTGAATAGACTTGTTTTCACCATTAGACAGTTTGTCGATAGAAAGCCCAAGCCTACACTTTTACCGACCCAAGGGATTTTTAACCTCCCACACCACATAGACATGATATGAGATCAACTGGACTTTGAAGACACTGTAAGTTATGCACAGCGGTGGAAATCCAAAGTGGCAGAGGTGGGGGCACGGGGAATTGAACCACTGACCTTCAGATTAGGAGGAGTCCGACCTAGAAAAAAGTCTGACACTCTAACCACTCCGCCACAGAGAACACCATATATAGCTTCCTCTTCTGTAATTGATGCCTACCAAACACTCATTAGCGCTTTATATATCAAATATTCAAAATGATCAACATAATAAAATTAATAAATATCTACTTAAAAAAAAACAACCCAAAAACCCCAAAGCTTTCCATAGAAGTACCCAGCACCATTAAAGTATACATGAAATTACACTTCATATTTGTGTGTGTCTGTGTACATTAGTTGTTTGTTTATGCAGAGGAAATTTCAATTGCAGACAATTGTTATATATTTGTTATTCTTGTGGGCAGGAGGCTGATTTACCAACAAATTCCATCCAGTCAATATAGGGACTAATCCACAGGAATTTAAGGGCAGTGGAGCTTGGGTGGTGGGTGGGTGGTGGGTGGGTGGGAGGAGGGAGTGGGGTGGTGTTGGGGGGGGGGCATCGGTGTGGTATTCTGTTCCGTTGGTGAATAACACTAATCAAAATGTTATCGTTGCGATATGAGCTACTTTTTTTTTGATAGGTTAATCATGGGCCGGTCCTGTTTGGTCGCCCAAACATTTCGTTTTCCATTTCCACCAAATTATATTTAAATATATTTACACACACACATATATATATATATACACACACAATATATATATATATATATACATATATATATATATATATATGGTGACGCGAACGGGTTCAGTACGAGCGGTATCTAGAAATGAGGTACTGCTCTAATTTAACTATATATATTAACTATATATGCTATATATTTAACTATATATGCTTCTATTATCGAACAGGATTTTCATGTGGTTATTATTGCAACTGATATTGTCATTTATGTACCAACAAATTGTACTGAATGGCCGGAAGACCAGTGCTCTGGCGCTGACAAATGACATTATTCGCTGAATAAAATACATTTAGTAAAAATATTAAAGAAATGATGTGGATGATAATATTGATTAATATATACATGTATATACAAGTGGGGTAAAGGTGGAGAGTGGAGAGTGGAGAGTGGAGAGACAGGGGTGGGTAGTGGGGCTGGGGGTGGGGGTGGGGTGGGGGTGGGGGTGGGGGTGGGGTGGGGGTGGGGGTGTGGGTGTGGGTGTGGGTGTGGGTGGGGGTGGGAGTGGAGGTGGGGGTGGGGGTGGGGGTGTGGGTGGGGGTGGGGGTGGGGGTGGGATGTTGGGTGTGGAGGCAGTGTGCGTGTGTTCATGAATGTAGCAAGGGTGTGTTGTTAGTGCAGGGTGTGTGCGCACGTGTGTAAGGATAGTGAAAGCTAGGTGAGCATGTGGTGTGTGTGCATGTATGTGTGTGAGTGTGCAGCGTGGTGTGAGGTCTGTGTATGTGCATGTATGTGTGTGAGTGTGCAGTGTGTAGTGTGGGTATGAGAGTGAGTATGCAGTGTGCAGTGTGGTGTGAGGTCTGTGTATGTGCATGTATGTGTGTGAGTGTGCAGTGTGTAGTGTGTGTATGAGAGTGAGTATGCAGTGTGCAGTGTGGTGTGAGGTCTGTGTATGTGCATGTATGTGTGTGAGTGTGCAGTGTGTAGTGTGTGTATGAGAGTGAGTATGCAGTGTGCAGTGTGGTGTGAGGTCTGTGTATGTGCATGTATGTGTGAGTGTGCAGTGTGTAGTGTGTGTATGAGAGTGAGTATGCAGTGTGCAGTGTGGTGTGAGGTCTGTGTATGTGCATGTATGTGTGTGAGTGTGCAGTGTGTAGTGTGTGTATGAGTGTGAGTATGCAGTGTGCAGTGTGGTGTGAGGTCTGTGTATGTGCATGTATGGGTTTTAATGTGCAGTGTGCAGTGTGCAGTGTGCAGTGTGCAGTGTGCAACATGCAGTGTGCAGCGTGCAGCGTGCAGCGTGCAGTGTGCAGTGTGCAGTGTGCAGTGTGCAGTGTGCAGTGTGCAGTGTGCAGTGTCCAGTGTGCAGGAGGCAGTGTGCAGTGTGCAACATGCAGTGTGCATTGTGCATTGTGCATTGTGCATTGTGCAGCGTGCAGCGTGCAGCGTGCAGCAGTGTGTGCGCATATGCGCGTGCGTGTGTCTCGGGACGGGCAACATTAGTGGGGTGTCCATCCATTCATCTGTAGCGTGTGAAGAGTTGCCTACCCGCCTTTATTGGTAGCCAGAAGGATGTGCCGTTCGTTATGCTCCTCATTAATCATGCACAGTTTACATTTGTAAGCCATTTTATGCGTTAATTAGCTGTATAGATAATGCAGTGCGCATGCTCACGGCCACCAATGGTGGTAGGGTGGGTGGGTGGGGGTGGGTGGGTGTCTGCTTGCACCTCCAGAGTCCCATCATCATTCTCATAATCAACGCAGTAATGAGAAATAGCGTAATCAACTTACATTGAAGCATTAACGCAGTCACATCCAGCAAAAAGCCCGCAGCACACAAATGCACGCTAGTTTATTAACTGTGATGTATGCAATTGTGTTAAAACTAGTATATTACCTAAACTAGTATATTCGCTCCTGGGACCGGAAGCGGTTACCGAATCGGTAGAGCGGCAGGTCAGGAGTTCGAAATCCATGCCGAGTCAAACCAATGACTTATAAAATTGATACTTGTTGCTACCTAGCTAAGCGCTGGAATAATCCCCCCCCCCCCCAACTGGGAGTTTCAATCGTGTACACTCTGTTGATTCAGTGCCTGGATAATGTGACTGAGAGGGATAATATGTCATGGTGCCGGCGGCATTGTTATCTCAGTAAGGCATAACGCTGTTTCATTTTGATTCCTCGTCACCTGTGTCAACTTCACGCCGCCATCTTTGTACCCCTGGCGCCACCTGTGTCAATTATTGTCACTAACCCTGCTTCACCGTCCTGCTCAGACAAAGCCAGGACATATATGCTATATAAGAATTATACGAGTATAATATTCTAGAATGTTATACTTGCTCCTCAGCTGCACCCTAAACAGAAAACCATGTCACTGATAATCTTCACATGTCTGTACTACTGTCTGATAGCTCGGACTGCGCCGCCTTTTTCCTGGGCTTAGCCTTAGCGCCCACAACGCTCCCTGTTTGTCGCTTTACAGGGCTTACATCCACCATATCCTGACACAAACTTTTGTCTTGCGGTTTATGAAGGGACCCACATGAACTATTGGCATTACCCCTTCACCGGCAATCAAGACTAACTACACGAGAGGCTCCGGACGTCCGCACAGTCTGACATTTATATATATACCGGTATGCAGGTATTGCAATACTTCAGGGAGTTTGACGCCCCTTCCCTGCAGAGTTGTAAACCACTGCCTTGTGGTACAGGTTCTTGACAGAACTGAAGGCTAAGGGAGCAAACCCTAAACAGAAAACTATGCCACTGTGGCAGCATTAAGGGCGGTTGATGTATGGAACTCCCAACATCTCCCGAACAGCCACTGCAGAGACAAATAGTTTTGCGCCTGTCTGGACATGTTCTTGCCGGTGTGAAACCTCTATTTGCTCCCCGAGAGAGTGCCACTGGTAACTTGCAAAAGCCAGCAGCACTTCAACACTTTTGCAGGCAGCTTTCATGAAGTGTCAAATAAGGAAATACTCGAACGGACGGGGCAGCCCTGTATGGAAGATCTTCTGATCAAAAAGAATCTCCGGTGGACTGGACACCTCATGAGAATGTCATGAGACAGGCTACCAAAGCAGATCCTCTACTCTCAACTGTCTTCTGGTTACAGAAAGAGAGGGCGCTCTCATCTCCAGTTCAAGGATACCATCAAGAGAAACCTGAAGCTGAGAGACATTAATACCGACTCATGGACATCACTCTCACAGCAGAGAGCTGACTGGAGCGCGGCAGTCAAGTAATGAAAGCAGTCTTTGTCGCATAACGACCGACAGCATGATGATGATGATGATATGTATTTATATGTATTTATACATATTTATATACATTTATATACATTTATATGTATTTGTATGTATTTATATGTATTTATATGTATTTATATATATTTATATATATTTATATTTATTTATATATATTTATATATATAAATATTTATATATCTTTATGTATATACATTTATATATTTCGATATATAATTATATAGTCTGGTGCCGCTGCTCCTAGCGCATTGACCATGACTTCATTTCATCTCGCCACAACCCCAAACACGCCAGTCCTCACGGCAACAGCCTGCCATTTCCCTCGGGTGCCATGTGACATTTGCTCCCCAGTTGCTCCCAGTTGCTCCCAGTTGCTCCCAGTTGCTCCCAGTTGCTCCCAATTGCTCCCAATTGCTCCCAATTGCTCACATTTACTCACAATTGCTCACATCTGCTCACAGCTGCTCTCAGCTGCTCTCAGCTGCTCTCAGCTGCTCTCAGCTGCTCTCAGCTGCTCTCAGCTGCTCTCAGCTGCTCTCAGCTGCTCTCAGCTGCTCTCAGCTGCTCTCAGCTGCTCTCAGCTGCTCTCAGCTGCTCTCAGCTGCTCTCAGCTGCTCTCATCTGCTCTCAGCTGCTCTCAGCTGCTCTCAGCTGCTCTCAGCTGCTCTCAGCTGCTCTTCAGCTGCTCTCAGCTGCTCTCAGCTGCTCTCAGCTGCTCTCAGCTGCTCTCAGCTGCTCTCAGCTGCTCTCAGCTGCTCTCAGCTGCTCTCAGCTGCTCTCAGATGCTCTCAGCTGCTCTCAGCTGCTCTCAGCTGCTCTCAGCTGCTCTCAGCTGCTCTCAGCTGCTCTCAGCTGCTCTCAGCTGCTCAGGGCGTGTGAATAGGCGCGGTGTATCTGTGGGGTGTGTATGGGGGGCCAGGAGGGTGCTATGCCTCCTGTCACCCTCACCCCCTCACCCCCTCACCCCATCAACCCATCACCCTCTCCCTCAACCTCGGCGATCAACCACCGGAAGTCGGCGCGCTGCTGCGCAAGGACGCCTGCACAACGCCGCGCAGTCACGTGACATTGGCCATAATTGAACCTTTTATAACTTAATTACTCCGCCAAACTGATTACAAAGGGCTTCCCCCCCATCCCCTTCTCCTCCCGTTCCCCTCTCCTCTACTGTGTAATTGGATTCATCGCAATGCGTGAAAGCCTGGCACAATAACCACGGTTTAGTCAGAGTGTCGGCGTGTGTGCGTGTTGAGATGTACGTGTGTATGTGTATGTGTGCATTGTCTTGTGTTATCAGCTGGGGTACCATCTACTCACGGCTAGTGACATCCACTCACACCTACTCACAGCTACTCACACCCACTCACACCCTATAACGCCCACTCAGAGAAACTCGCACCCACTCACATACACTCATATACACTCACACCCATTCACATCTACTTGCACCCACTCACTCCCACCCGCTCTCACCCACTCTCACCCTATTCTCGCATGAATAGCAACTCACTCCCACTCTTACCCACTCACACACACCCACATCCACTAACACCCACTCACCCCCTCTCACAGCTACTCATACCTACTCACAACCACTCTCACCCACTCACACCCACTCACACCCCACACACACTCACACTCACTCAGCCACACTCACACACACTCACACACACTCACATCCACTAACACCCACTCACCCCCTCTCACAGCTACTCATACTTACTCACAACCACTCTCACCCACTCTCACCCACTCACACACCCCACACACACTCACACTCACTCACACAGCCACACTCACATACACTCACACACACTCACACACAGCCGGGGCTCAGTGTCGGCCCAACACGGCACCACACGCCCGTCTAATGGGCGCCAACTGGCGGCAAGCATCCCCCGGCCGCTCCCCCCGGGGACGGCCGGCTGTGGGCGGCGGGCGCCCCGGGGGTACTTGGGCGGAGACAGCTGCTCGGTGAGATGCACGGGGAGCTGCTCGTGGAGCTGCTCGTGGAGTTGCTCGGGGAGCTACTCGGGGAGCTGCTCGGGGCGCTGCTCGGAGATTTGCTCGGAGAGCTGCTCGGAGATTTGCTCGGGGAGCTGCTCAGGGAGCTGCTCGGGGATTTGCTTAGCAAGTTGTTCATTGTGCGTAGCCGTTCCCTGGAAGGCAGCCGTGAAGGGGAGGGGGTGGTGGGTAGTGGGTGGTGGTGGTGCTGAGTGGGGATGGTGGTGGTGGTGAGTGGGAGTGGGGGTCGTGGTGGTGGTGGGTGGTGGTGGTGGGTGGTGGTGGTGGGTGGTGGTGGTGGGTGGTGGTGGTGGGTGGTGGTGGGGTGGTGGTGGTGGATGGTGGCGGTAGTGGTGGGTGGTGGTGGTAGGTGGTGTGGGTGTGGGTGGTGGTGGTGGTGTGTGGGGATGGTGGTGGTGGGTAGTGGTGGTGAGTGGGGATGGTGGTGGTGGGTAGTAGGTGGTCGTGGTGAGTGGTGGTGAGTGGTGGTGAGTGGTGGTGAGTGGTGGTGGGTGGTGGTGTGTGGTGGTGGTGGTGGGTGGTGGTGGGTGGTGGTGGAGGGTTTTGGGTGGGGGTGATGGGTGGTGGTGAGTGGTGGTGAGTGGTGGTGGGGCTGGTGTGTGGTGGGGTGGTAGGATGGTGGTCGGTGGGTGGTCGGTGGTGTATTGTGTGTGGTGGTAGAGGGTGGTGGATGGTGGTGTGTGGTGTGTGGTGTGTGGTGGGTGGTGGAGGCGTGGTGGTGATTGGTGTGTGGTGGGGGTGGTGGGAGCTGGGTGGTCGGTGGTGTGTTGTGTGTGGTGGTGGAGGGTAGTGGGTGATGGTGTAGGTCTGAAAGGGTGATGGTGTGGTGGTGGTGGTGCGTGGTGGGTGGAGGAGGGGTGGTGGTGGTGGTCGGTGGTGGTGGATGGTGGTGGAGGGTTCTGGGTAGGGGTGAGTGGTGGTGGTTGGTGGGGTTTGGTGGGTGGTGGTGGTGGTGGTGGTGGTGGTGGGTAGGGTGGTGGAGTGTGGTAGGTGGTGAGTGGTGGTGGGATGGTGATGGATGTGGTGGAGGGTCTGGGGTGGTGGTGATTGGTGATGGGTGGTGGCGGTGGTGGTGGTGGTTGGTGTGGAGGGTTCTGGGTGGGGGTGAGTGGTGGTGGTTGGTGGGGGTGGGGGGTGGTTGGTGGTGGGTGGTGGTGGGTGGTGGGTGGTGGTGGGTGTGGTGGTTGGTGGTGGGTGTGGTGGTGGTGGTGGTGGGTGGGAGAAGTAGAGAAGGTTGAGGTTGGTGGTGGGGTGGTGAGAGTGGTGGGGTGGTGGGTGGTGCTGGGTGGAGAAAGAGAGGTTCAGGTGGTGGTGAGGTGGTGGGTGGTGGTGGGTGGTGGTGGGTGGTGGTGGGTGGTGGGTGGTCTGGGTGTGCTGGGTGGTGCTGGGTTGGTGGTGGGTGGGAGAAGTAGAGAGGTTGAGGTGGTGGTGGGTGGTGGTGAGTGGTGGGTGGTGGTGGGTGGTGGTGGGTGGTGGTGGGTGGTGGGTGGTGGTGGGTGGGAGAAGTAGAGAGGTTGAGGTTGAGGTGGTGGTGGTGGGTGGTGGTGGGTGGTGGTGAGTGGTGGTGGCTGGTGAGTGGTGGTGGTGGGTGGTGGTGGGTGGTGAGTGGTGGTGGTGGGTGGTGGTGGGTGGTGGTGGGTGGTGGTGGGTGGTGGTGGGTGGTGGTGGGTGGTGGTGGGTGGTGGTGGTGGTGGGTGGAGAAGTAGACAGGTTGAGGTGGTGGTGATCAACCTAATATATTGATCTAACATGAATGACACAAACTCCAAATCATCGGACTATGCGGCTTTAAATTGGCATTTTCAATTTAAATAACTGCAAAGTCGTTAATATAATAAAGGTTAATCAAGCTAAAGTTGACCATCATGATCCTCTTAATACATGACCAACCTAATATATTTATCTCAAATCTATGGCAGAAACTTGATGCAACTTTAATGTGTTATTGAGTGAATTATTCAATATGATACTAATTGATGGACTCAGTAAGTTATTAAAGAAGTAAATCAGTAACTCAATAAATAGGCACGATATTTCACTCAATAAATCACTTAGTAAGACATCGAGGAAATTACTCAACAAGTTATCCAAAATGGATTACACAATATGTGCCACTTAGTAAATGACTCAGAAAGCTACCCGGTGAAGTACTCAATAATCAGCTAAGAAAATTAATCAATAAACTCCTCGACAAACCAACAAGTCAGTCATAGAATTACGTTGTAAAGCTATTAAACGGATTACTTGTCAGAATTATTTATTAGCGCTGAAGGAACCACAAGATGCTAATTGAGTTGCTCATTGCTCAGATGCTAAATTGAGTTGCTCATTTGGGAGTCAGTTAAAACCACTTGGCGAGAGTTATCTAACTTACCGTATATTTCCCAATAGATGCGCACTGCACGAGTGCAAACACATGGATGCGCGTGTATTCAAAGTTAAAGAATGTCATGGATTTGTTTTTGTCATGCCTATGAAATAAAGTGGGATTGTCTTAGTTTATGTGCATTCAGTCTGAATATGATCGTACATTTTGATTTGGTTCTGTTGTGCCTCTGAAATAAAGTGGGATTCTCTTATTTTATGTGCATTCAGTCTGAATATGATCGTAAATTTATGCACACTTTCAAACTTGAAATGGGTTGTGTGCTTCCATTGGGTAGCGTGCTTCTATTGGGACATATACGGTAGTTGAGTTAAATCATGCCTATCAATTCGAAATTAACCGCCGTTGAGAAAAGAAGTATTAAAGAAAACCCAGGAGGAAAATATTCATGTGTGGACTAGGTTGGTGGATGTTACAGTGCTATTAAGTTTGTTTGTTGTTGTTTTATGTCCTAGCAACATCTAAGGTGATATCAGGACGGGTACCCACTTGTGACAGTGAGCACTCATGGCAATTTTTATAGTGCTGCCCCACTGGGAAATCAGGCTGGCGGTACCATGAACTGATATCCCCCTCAGTCACATTATCCTGACACTGAGAAAACCAGTCCTTGCCCTATCCTATTAATGGCGAGCGCTCTGCTAGGAAGCTACAAGTACCAATTTGAAAGTCATTGGTTTGACTCAACCGGGAACCGATCACCCGACCTTCTGCCCGCGAGGCCCGTGCTCCACCGATTAGGCCACGGCGTCCGGTGCTGCTGTGAAGTTGAAAGTTTATAGATATCTACAGTATATATATATGGAACCTGGCATTGTTGCCGAATCTGTAGAGCACGGGCCTCGCATGCGGAAGGTCGGGTGATCGGTTCCCGGTCGAGTCAAACCAATGACTTATTGAATTGAAACTTTTCGCTTCCTAGCCTGGCACTCAGCATTAATAGGATAGGGCAAGGACTGGTTAGCTCAGTAAGGATAATGTGTCTGAGTGGGATATCAGGTCAACATCCGGGAGAGTTGAGGTGGGCGAGATGGTACAGTGTCATATCTTACGGAGGATAACAATACTAATAATAATAAGTAATATTACCTTGCGAATCTTTGTACTCGCATAATACGTCATACATCACATACATATATAAAGGCCGACTACAGTACAAAATGAGAAGACAAGACAAAGTAGTGGGTTGAGACAAATATATTCTCTGGCATAGGGAATATGATGCTTACACATCACATACACATCCATACGTGGTTGTGGAGATGCAAATAGTGCCAACGTTTGGTCTATTGACAGACATAGCCCATGGGTAGTGACGCAAGGTAGGCTTTATACCATTATGCAGGCCACGTCTACAACATGAGGAGGTGCAGGAGGAGCAGCAGCAGCAGACGGAGGAGGTGGAGGTGAAGGAGGAGGTGCAGGAGGAGGAGGATGGGGGGGGGGAGCAGGCTGGGGAGGAGGAGAGGCAGGAGGAGGAGGAGGAGCGGAGGAGGAGGGGAGGTGGAGGAGGTGCATGAGGAGGTGCATGAGGAGGTGCAGGAGGAGGAGGGGCGTCAAGAAGACAATCTCGCCACCCACCTCGGCACCCCCCTCCCCCCGCCCACCCTGCTCTCCCTCTCACGGCCACCTGTCCCCGCCTCTCCCCCCTCCAGCTCTACCCCCCCCCCCCTCCCCTCACCACCATATCCTACTCACAGCTCCCACCCCCACCCCTAACCCCCACCACTACCACCATATCAGACTCACATATGACAGCTCCCCCACCCCCCACCCCTACCACTACCACATCAGACCCACAGGTCACAGCTCCCCCCCCCCCCCCACTACCACCAATCAACCCACAGCACAGCCCCCCCCCCCCCCCCCACTACCACCATATCAACCCACAGATCACAGCACCCCCATAGCTACCACCATATCCTACTGCAGGTCTGCTTCCCAACCCCCACCCCCACAACCCCACCCCCACCCCCACCTCTACCACTCAGTGTGGTATTCTCTGTGGCAGAGAAGTTAGAGTGTCTGACTTTTTTTAGGTCGGACTCCTAATATGATGGTTAGTGGTTCGATTCCCCATGCCCCCCCACCTCTGCCAATTTGGATTTCCACCCCTGTGTATAACTTACCGCATCATCAAAGGCTGGTTGCTCTCATACCATGTCTATGTGGTGGGGGGGGGTAAAAATCTCTTCAGTCGGTAAAAGTGTAGGCTCGGGCTTTCTATCGACAAACTGTCTAATGGTGCAAACAAGTCTATTCAGACTTATCCATGATATGCAGCTTAAATCTTCAAGAAAAAAATATATCCTACTCACAGCTCCCCCCTCCCGCTACCACCACATCCCGTCCACAGATCACATCGTTCCGAAATCCAATATGCACGCCACCCAGGAAATCATTATCAATACTAAACCGGGCAGACCGACTTCGATGTTTAAACTCACCGGGTTCCTTATAATTACATCCAGTCAAAGCACAGCCAGCCAGCACACCCGCTTCTTTGCTACCCTGGTTGTTGTTGCTTTACGTCCTAGCAACATCTGTGGTCATATCACGATGGGTACTGACTTGTGACAGTGCACACTCATGCTGGCTTTATAGTACTGCCCTACTGGGAAATCAGGTCACCGGCACCAGCACCTGATATCCCACTCAATCACATTATCCCGACACTGAGCTAAGCAGTCCTTGCCTTATCCTATTAATGCCGAACGCCAGGCTAGGTAGTGACAAGTATCAATATTTATAAGTCATCGGATTGACTCGGCTGGGAACCAAACTCCCGACCTTCTGCACAGGAAGCTATGAAGTCACGATGAGTGTGCAATGTCACAAGTCGGTACCCGTCCTGATATCACAGACTGGGATTCGAACTCCCGACCTTCCGCACAGGAAGCCTGCGCTCTACCGATTCGCCTCCTGTTCTTCGCTACCCAGTCTCAGACAGGATGAGGACACAGCGGCGAAGACAATGCCAGCGGCAAAGCAAAATAAAAGTATTTAAAAAGACAAAAATGGAATGAGGGAGAGAGTAGAAATAATAGAGATGGGGCAGGACGAGCTGCTCGTAAACACACAGCGCTCTGAGCAGCTCGCGACTAACTTTATGATCAGCCTGGCGGGCTCGACTTGCCGCTCCACCAAAAATAAAGTGAATTGGAAATTCAATATGTCTCTGATATCAATTTAGCCGCCAGTTTTAAGGGAAGCGTGGTGACAGGAGGCATGTGTAGGGGTGGCGTGGATGCGAGGGTGGGGTGGATGCGAGGGCGGGGTGTTGTGGGGTGGATGGGTGGGTGGGGGTTGTAGGTGATGTGGGGATGATGTGGGGTGAGGGTGTTTGCGAGGGTGGGGGGGGGTGGAGGTGGGCGTGAGGGGGTGAAGTGGAGGTGAGGTGAGGGTGAGGTTGGGGTGGGGTGAGGTGAGGTGGGATGAAGGGGGGTGAGGTGGGGTGGGGTGAGGTCGGGTGAGGTGTGGGTGAGGTGGGGGTGAGGGTGAGCTGTGGGTGAGGTGTGAGTGAACTGGGGGTGAGGGTGAGGGTGAAGGTGATGTGAGGGTGAGGTTGGGGTGAGGTGGGGGGTGATGTGGGGGTGATGCTGGGTGAGGATAGGGCATGGACTGGTTTTCTCAGTGTCAGGATAATATGACTGAGTGGGATATCTGGTCATGGTGCCGGTGGCCTGATTTCCCAGTGAGGTAGCACTATAAAGTCACCATGAGCGCCCACTGTCACAATTCGGTACCCGTCCTGATATGACCTTAGAAGTTAGATGTTACCAGGACATAAAACAAGGAGTGGAGTGACGCTTCTTACGCAGGCGACGATCAGTCTTTGACTGGTCCGTCACAAACATTTCATTTACCGGCCTGTGCCCTGCGGACCTCCGTGGGGAATGGTCGCGGGTACCCGTCGTCGCCACGCCGGCGTCCCGGCAGCTCGACTCAACAAACCCACGTCGCCGCCTCGCCTTGCACAGTTTCAAGCTTCGTGCGCATGCGCTGCGCACGCGCATACCCCCAGTCATTGAGTTGTTGTTTTTGGGGAGTTTTCAGTCGCGTTGGCGAGGTGAAGGCAGCAAATCTGCAGCACTGTATGGGCACCACCAAAGGCGGTCCCATGTGGCCGGGAGTTGACTTCCGGTGGGTAGTGATCAGAGACATTAGGGGAGGAGGAGGGTGGCGGGGCAGTGTGAGGGCGTGGAGAGAGAAAGGCAATCTAAAAGAGCCCAACCCTGGTCCGCTAAGAGGGCCGGGGGAGGTTTGTTGGTTGGTTGGTGTAGTTTGACGCTCCAGCAAGACCCTAGGCCATACCAGGACGGGTACCGACTTGTAACAGAGCGCACTCATGGGCGACTTTATGGTGAGTGTGGGAGGTTTACCCCCCCCCCCCCCCGCCCCACACAAAGACACAAACGCTGCAATCGTCAACCTTCATCGTACAAACTTTCGAATTACATTTTATTTTTTTTATTTTTATTTTTTTTTGTGACAAGATTTTTATTCTGCCCATAACGTATAAGCTCCCGCGAGGGTGCTTGTTTTCAACGCTGGACAGCTGTGATACTGGATTGGTCTGGTCCCGCACTCAGGAGTCTTTACCTGATCTTTCTCGGGCCAACCTTTGTGGTTTTGGGTGTTAGTAGTTTCTATATTAGTTTTTTTTTAATTTTCAAGTTTTTTTCCTAACCTGTATATGATAACTTAGCCTACTATGTACATCTACGTAGATGACATACAGGCCCGTGGGAGAGGATCCCATCCCATTGTGACATTAAAGTAATCTAGTGACAGTCGTGTTAGGAAGCGTGGTTTAGGTTTTGGGGGGTTCTGCATCCTAGACGCATTTAATTGTATATCAGGTTTGTTTGCTTGCTTGTTTGTTTGCACATTGGGGTTTTGCGGCCTAACAACATCTACTTCATACCAAGCTTGTTTGCTTATTTGCTTCTTGTGATGTTACATCCTAGAAAATTCACTTCTAAAGTCCATAATATTTTATTTTGGTCAACAAATATATTCATCTTATATTTTTTGATGCTGTGTTTATACTGTCCATAGCATGTAAGCTCGAGTGCTCGGGCTTGT
This sequence comes from Branchipolynoe longqiensis, assembly GCA_030323885.1. Lineage (NCBI taxonomy): Eukaryota > Metazoa > Annelida > Polychaeta > Phyllodocida > Polynoidae > Branchipolynoe > Branchipolynoe longqiensis. Next base: position 95,002,337 of record CM059190.1, on the reverse strand, counting down.
TTTCAATGCTGGCCAGCTGTAGTAGTGGTTTAATCTTATCACACCATAGGAGGTGATAATATGTTTTTGTTTCTCACACAGTAGCAGGTACATGCTGATTATTTAGTATCTATAGATGTTTGAGCTTGTTTTGTGTTGGGGTTGGCTATCCAAGGTCGATCCGAAATAGGGAAGGGCAGCGAGGTAGATGTTAGGCGTGGCAGTTAAGTGTGTTTATGTAAGCACCTTGAAGCAGATTTCTTCAGGGTGGTGACCTTGTTGATGGCTGACAGATGGGTCTGTGTATACCTAGATAGGGGAGATTAGTAAAACTAAGAAAGTAGGTTATTGGGTTAGTAGGTCAGTGGGTCAGGCGGTATGCTGTGTAACAAAGGGCGGGGGTACATGACGAGAAAAAGGGTGGGGTGAGGATTCGGTTCATTGGTATATTTAAATAATTTAATCAAATGCCTAAAGGCTATTGATGCTTCATTAGGCATGGCGATATATAATGCATTGCGCGGTGACATTCCCGGTTTGGACGCGGTGACCGAATCGGTAGAGCGCAACCTTCCCATTCGGAAGGTCCAGAGCTTGATTCTCGGCCGAGTCAAACCAATGTCCTACCAAATTTATATTTGTCGCTGTTGGTGTTTACATCCTGGCAACATCTAATGTCATATCCGGATGGGCACCCACTAGTGACAATGCGCACTCATGGTGGCTTTATAGAACTGCACCACTGGGAGACCAGGCTGCCTGGAACCATGACCCGATTTCTCACTCAGTCACGTTATCCTGATACTGAGCTAACCAGTCCTTGCCCTATCATAGTAATGCAAAGTGCCAGGCTATGTCACGACAATTATTAATTTTGCAAGTCATTGGTTTGATTCGGCCAAGTTTCGAACTCCTGACCTTCCGCACGGGAAGTTTGCGTTCTACGGATTCGGTCACCGTCTTCGGTAGCAGTGCTCCAATTGTAATAATATTGGCATAATATAAAAACCACACTTTTATATACACACACATATGTGCTCTATAATCTATTATGGGAATATAAACAATAACACTATCTATCTTCAGTTTATTATAATATACTCACTATATCCTATTTAACTGGCCCTGTGTAGTTACAGTATTGGCCACACTGGCGCCACCTGTGCGGAACTCTAATCACTGTATGCAAGCTGCGCCTGGTCATCATCGTTTATATATACACATATATATACATATAAATATGATATACACATACACATTGTGTATATATATATATATATATATATATATATATATATATATGCATGCTCCAATACTGCCACATTATAATCCAATATTTAATATATTTATCCATTTACATCATTCACTCATTAAATCTGCATAGTCCGATGGTTTAGAATTTCTGTATTTTTTTTGAGATAATTATAATAGATCGATCACTAGTATCTACTTTACATTACTTCAAAGTTACTTTAATTTTACCTGGTAAACCTTTGAGATATTTTGAGTGCAAACATGGAAAATTAGTTTTGACAAGCTTGTCAAAACTCTGACACCATAGACTTCTGCAGTAACAGCTTCTGTTAAATTGACTCAGCATTGCCTTCTACGCAGAAACAAATGCTTAATAAGGGCATCAGTATCTAAGTTAGATATGAAAAATCAAATCTAGATAATTAGTTTGGTTATGAAAAATTGATATTTCATTGGACTATGCAGCTTTAACTATCAGTTACTGTTTTGTCCAAATACAACAGAGCAACTTTTATTTCTGATTAGAGGCCACCCAACCAGTGTCAACCCAACAACCCCCACTCATACCCCCCCCCCCCCCCCCCCCCCCCCGCCCTGCCAGCCAACTCTAGCTTACTGACCTATCTTTGTTGGATTACTTTTTGATAGATTGGTTTTCCCTGATAAATTACTTCATGTTCTTATTGCGATACAACACAATCATGACTATTGTAATTTTCTGCGCCTTTTTAAAAAGCGATTGATTTTTTATTTGTTTGTTACTTCTACTAGGTGAATTACAAGCGCCATTACAGATACTGTTGCAATATAAATGACAGGGACACAGGGTGAGCCCCCTCCCCTCCCCTGACCGCTCCCCCTCCCCCTTCCCCCCTCCCACCTCTCCCTCCTCACACACACGAACACACAGGAGGCTGTTTAATCTGAAATACTGAACCGATCGTACTTTATTGTCTCGCTACAAGTTTAGGAATCACAATCATATTTGCGAATCAAATTAAAGCTTTTTTGCTAAGCCGATCGAAATACATTCTATTATAATACCCCCCCCCCCCCAAAATAAAACCACCATACAAAAGTGTCGCGGGGGTGTTGAAAATGGGAAATATTGCGCCTAGAGTGGGACTCGAATCCACATCTCTTTGCATTCCATGCCAGTGTGTTAACCATTACACCACCTAGGCTCCCTGATATCAACACACTACCCATGCCTACCTGTCTATGCGCTCCTTGCCTGAGAGGTCAGTGCAGACCACTATACTCGTCCCCCTGGAATTGTAATACACCAGTCACCCGAGAGGCAGCGTTCGCCACCAACCTCCCTATGCCCAAAAGGATGCCAACCACCCAGCGTTCCATTCGATACATGGATTCAAATACGTTTTAGGCGCCATGTCAGTGCCATGTCGGCGTCAGGTCGGCGCCAGGTCGGCACCGACCACATGGTGACTGCAGCATCGCATGTGTTGGCACCAACCCAGGGCGGCGCCCGGGCGGCGCCAGGGCATCACCAGGGCAGCGCCAGGGTGGCGCCAGGGTGGCGCCAGGGTGGCGCCAGGGCGGCACCATGGCGCCAACCATTTTGAATGGTGCCGCCGGAACAGGGCACAAGGAGGTTGCATGTTTAGCAGCAGCAGCAACCTCCGTACATCCAAAATTCCCAAAATGGATGCCGGGAGGTTGCCGTCCTCGCGGCGACAGCACTCAATCAGGGCATAAGGAGGGCGCAAGGAGGATGTTTTGACGTCGCGAATCGATCGTTAGCGAATGCAGGCCTCGTGTGACTGGGGTATAAGTCTTTTAATGCTTACAATTACATACACACAGGCAGTGCACTTACACATGTATATACAGGGTAGGTTCAGCAACTGTACAGCGCATAGCTTGTACAGGATCATGGTCACAGCAACCAGTGTCGTGGGGGTGTTGAAAATGGGAAATATTCCGCCTAGAGTGGGACTCGAACCCACATGTCTTTGCATTCCGTGCCAGTGTGCTAACCATTACACCACCTAGGCTAACTGATATCAACACACTACCCACGCCTATATGGTATGCAGGTTTTGCAGGTATAGCAATACCTCAGGGAATTTAATGCCCCTGCCCTGCAGAGTTGTAAACCACTGCCTTGTGGTACAGGTTCTTGACAGAACCGAAGGCTAAGGGAGCAAACCCTAAACAGAAAACCATGTCACTGTGGCAGCATTAAGGGCGGTTGATGTATAGAACTCCCAACATCTCCCGACCAGCCACTGCAGGGACAAATAGTTTTGCGCCTGTCTTGACATGTTCTTGCCGGTGTGAAACCTCTATTTGCTCCCCGAGAGAGTGCCGCTGGTAACTTGCAAAAGCCAGCAGCACTTCAACACTTTTGCAGGCAGCTTTCATGAAATGTACAGCTGAATGGAGAGTACAGTCAAGTAATGAAAGCAGTCTTTGTCGCATCGTGACCGACAGCATGATGATGATGATGATGACCCACGCCTACCTCTCTATGCAACTCCTTGCCTGAGAGGTCAGTGCAGACCATTACAAAAGGAGCACACAAAAAACATCAACCACGTTGAGGTTTTATTCAGGGGATTTCAGGGGCCTCGAACACAATAATTTCTTCCTATATTAATGCCCCCCACCCCCAAAAGAAATCCACCAAAAAAAAACTTAAAAAAACACCGATCACCCTGGGGTTTTATTTAGGAGATTTTAGGGGCTACGACCAAAATCATTTAGTACTTTGAATTGTGTTTGTATTTGTTTGTTGTTGTTTTACGTCCTAGCAACATCTAAGGTCATGCCAGGACGGGTCTTAAAGTCGAGCCCAATGAATATGTTCCCTATAAACCAAACTGACGAATGTGGATGGTGGTGGGTTGGAGTGTGGGCAGTGTGGAGGTGGGGGAGTGTGGAGGTGGGGGAGTGTGGAGTGGGGGAGTGTGGAGATGGGGGAGTGGGGTGAGTGTAGAGGAGGGTGGAGGAGGGGGGGAGGTTGGAGGAGAGATGGGACGGGGGAGTGGTGGGGAGTGTGGAGGGGGTGAGTGTAGAGGTTGGGGGGTAGGGGAGTGTGGGGAGTGTGGAGGTGGGGGTGAGTGAGGAGGTGGGGGTGGGGGGAGGGGGAGTGTGGAGGTGGGGGAGGGTGATAGTGGAGGTGAGGTGGCGGAGAGGGAGGGGTGAGTGTGGAGGTGGGGGAGGGAGAGTGTGAGGTGGGGGGAGGGTGAGTGTGGGAGTGTCGAGGTGGGGTGAGTGTAGAGGTGGGTGGAGGGTGAGTGTGGAGGTGGGGGGAGGGGGGAGTGTGGTGAGTGTGGAGGTGGGTGGGTGAGTGTGGTGAGTGTGGGGAGTGTGGAGGTGGGGTGAGTGTGGGGGTGGAGGAGTGTGGAGGAGTGTGGAGGTGGGGGGATGGGAGTGTGGGGAGTGTGTAGGTGCGGTGAGTGTGGAGGTGGGGGAGGGGGAGTGTGGTGAGCGTGGAGGTGTGGGGAAGGGAGTGTGGGGAGTGTGGAGGTGGGGTGAGTGTGGAGCTGGGGGAGGGGGAGTGTGGGGAGTGTGGAGGTGGGGTGAGTGTGGAGGTGGGTGAGTGTGGGGAGTGTGGAGGTGGGGTGAGTGTGGGGGTGGAGGAGTGTAGAGGAGGGTGGAGGAGGGGGAGTGTGGGGGAGTGTGGATGTGGGGGTGTGTGGAGGAGTGTGGAGGTGGGGGGTGGAGGAGTGTGGAGGTGGGTTAGAGTAATGTAAGGTGAGGGCAGTCTGGTGTTAACCTAATAACCCACAGCTTATTATTTTGTCGTCTGCCTCGAATAAATGTCGTCTGATGTTAAACTAACCTTCACTCAAATTTATCGTCTGCTCTCACGTTTAGGGTTATTCTTCGCCGTAAATAAATGAGCCACGTTTGAGAAAGACAGAGAAAGAGAAAGAGAAAGACAAAGAGAAAGAGAAAGAGAATGGGATAGAGAGCTACACCCAGCTGTATATATGCCTGGGCCGGGCGCGGTAGCCGAATCGGTATAACGCAGGCCTCCTGTGCGGGAGATCGGGAGCTCGATTCCCGGTCAAGTCAAACCAATGTCTTACAAAATTGATACTTGTTGCTTCCAAGCCTGGTGCTCGGCATTATTAGGATAGGACAAGGATAATGTGACTGAGTGGGATATTAGATCATGGTGGTGGCAGATTGGTCTCCCAGTGCGGCAGCACTAGAAAGTCACCATGAGTGTGCACTGTCACAAGTTGGTACCCGTCCTGATATGACTGACCTTAGATGTTGCTAGGACCTAAAACTCCAACAACCACCCATATATATACCGGATAATTAATCATATAGTGCCACTCACCATCAATGAACAACAAAACACACTCCCGACGGAAACCGTACGACGCATGCGCAGGGTTTTGGGGGCTGGTACTGGTAGTGGGGTGGGGGTGGGGGAGGGGAGGGGATACGGCGTAGAACCACGTGACACACTCGGACCAACCAGCGCCCGCCACCAATTACAGACGCGGGCCCATGATCAATGCGGCGTCCCGTAATGCCGTGCCATCCCATAATTTCGCAGCGCCCATCCCATAATTCGGCGCCGCCATCCCATAATCACCATACTCATAATTGTGGCGGTAAATACGGCGCGGGGTGGCCATTGTATCCAGGGAAACCGCTTTGGCCGTTTCATATTTTAAACATGGGCGCCATTTGAACAATTCAGGCCCGCCAGCGCGAGTGGGGTTTGATTGCCAGAAACTGAGTGTTTTCAGCTCCGATAATTGCCTTTTGCAATGAATTACAATTTTGCTGAGGCGATTGTTTCGTTAATATTATTTTCCCCTGTTGTGAATGGACACTGCCATGTGGTGTGTGTGTTTGTTTGGGCTCCGGGGTATATTTGCGGCCATGTCTGTATGTGTTTTGGGCATGTGTTTTGGGCATGTGTTTTGGGCATGTGCTTTGGGCATGTGTTTTGGGTATGTGTTTTGGGCATGTGCTTTGGGTATGCGTTTTGGGCATGCATTTTGGGTATGTGTTTTGGGTATGTGTTTTGGGCATGTGTTTTGGGCATGTGTTTTGGGTATGTGTTTTGGGTATGTGTCTTGTGTATGTGTTTTGGGCATGTGTTTTGGGCATGTGTTTTGGGCATGTGCTTGGAGTATGTGTTTGGGGTATGTGTTTTGGGCATGCGCTTTGGGTACATGTTTTGGGTATGCGTTTTGGGCATGTGCTTAGGGTATGTATTTTGGGCATGTGCTTTGGGTATGTGTGTTGGGCATGTGTTTTGGGTATGTGTTTTGGGTATTTGTTTTGGGTATGTGTTTTGGGTATGTGCTTTGGGTATTTGTTTTGGGTATGTGTTTTGGGTATGTGTTTTGCATATGTGCTTAGGGTATGTGCTTTGGGTAAGTGTTTTGGGTATGTGTTTTGGGTATGTGTTTTGGGTTTGGGTTTTGGGTATGTGTTTAGGATATGTGTCTTGGGTACATGTTTTGGGTATGTGTTTTGGGTATGTGTTTTGGGTATGTGTTTTAGGTATATGTTTTGGGTATGTGTTTGGGTATGTGTTTAGGTATGTGTTTGGGTATGTGTTTGGGTATGTGTTTGGGTATGTGTTTGGGTATGTGTTTGGGTATGTGTTTTGTGTATGTTTTTGGGATAAGTGTTTTGGGTGGTGTGTTTGGGGTATGTGTTTAGGATATGTTGGTTGGTTGTTAGAGTTTTATGTCCTAGCAACACCTAAAGTTCTACAAAGCACGCTGAACCATGAACCGCTACTGTTAAGTGTTGCCAATATCATCAGAGGGTACCTTAGTGGTGGAAATCCTCTAGAAAACCTTTTCCACAGGGTAGGGGTGGGCGGGGGTGGGCGGGATGGGCGGGGTGGGCGGAGGTGGGCGACGCCTGTCAGGGTGTGCCGGAAAGGACAAGGCCTGACGGGTCGGGGTGGGTGGGGCGGGGAAGGGTGGGGCGGGGAAGGGCGCGGAGGAGACGGGCAAGGTGGGGCTGGGCGGGGCGGGCAGGCGAAGGGCGGGCTGGGCGGGGCGGGGCTAAGGGACACTTCCGGCACAACTCCAGATGCAACCATTGTCTCAATCACCGCCGGCAATCAGCAAAAAACCCACCACAATCTGCAATTCAAATGCCTTCGCGGAAGGCAGCGGAGTGGCGAGGGGACCAGTTCAGGACGCCGCCGCCCCGGCGTTCCGTCCAGGTGGCGCTGGGGGTTACAACGTGTAGGCAGCCTGCTGTGAAGGCGCATGCGCGCACAGCCCAATGCACAGTTTACATGGTTGGTTCTGGAGTTTTATGTCCTGGCAACATCTAAGGTCATGCCAGGATGCGTATCGACTTGTGACTGCACACTCATGGTGACATTATAGTGCTGCCCCACTGGGAAATCATGCTGCCAGCACCATGACTTGATATCCCACTCAGTCACATTATCCTGAGACTGAGCTAACCAGTCCTTGCCATATCCTTTTAATGCAGAGCACCAGGCTAGGAAGCGACAAGCAAAAATCTTTAAGTCATTCTTTTGACTCAACCAGGGTTCTAAACTGCGTATTCTAATCCGATGATTTACCAAAACGGGAGACGGATGCTCAACTCATTCGGCCATCCCGTCTGGTCATGCAGTTTGCATGTACTATGCAAACATTGCCGTGCCATGTCGCTATTGTGCAGTAGTGCCAGTTTTCAAAGGAGAAATCTGCGTCCAGACCAATGATGTTCGGACAGAGCGGGTGTCCTATCATCGGAGGGACACTTTAATGAGACAGCAACAGTTTGTGCATTGAAAAATTGTTCGGAGCAGGCAGCGGGTTGTTGACCACAGGGGTCGCTGAAGACCTGTTCTACTGTACACAGTATATATAACTGTATATATGTACAGTAAAACCTCTCTAGCCGACCATCACCAGAGATCGACCACTCGCCTATATCTATCGCTTTATTTGGGCCCCAAGCAATCACCCATACAACACTATTGTAACGAAATAAACAACTTCCTAAGCCGACCAGCTCCCTAAATGGACCATTTAAAGTCTGTCCCATGGTTGATTGATTTAGAGATGTTTTACTGTATATCTATGCCTATATATGGATATCTATATATGAGTCAGCCTCACGAAAATGGGCCAATTGGTGGTTTATTTAAGATGTTGGCATCGCAATTCTTAGAGTGTAGTGCATTTCTTTGTTTTATATTAAATTATCCTAGAAGCAAATAAGGTTGTTGTATTTTCTCTACCTTTACATTCAGGATAAATTTAAGGCCTTTGCACCACCTCTGTCAATGCTAAACTATAATTATGCTGTTCGACACTGACATCCAATGCTCGACGCCGACAACTTTAACAGACGTCAGCATCGCAATTCTTAAAGTGTAGTGTATTTCTTTTTTTGTATTAAATTATCCTAGAAACAAATAAAGTTGTTGTATTTTCTCTACCTTTACATTCAGGATAAATTCAAGGACTTTCCAATACCTCTGTCAATGCTAAACTATAATTATACTGTTCGACGCTGACAGCCAATGCTGACGCCGACAACTTTCCTCAATTGGCCTCTTTTCGTGATCCTGACTCATATATATATATTGTATCGGGCACAAACTATGCTATACACATGATAACGTACACAATATGCCACACATACTGTACAATGCACACATGTTATAGACCCCAATGATCGCATTAAAATGGGGTCACAATTTACATGTAATATATATCACACAGACCCCTCTCCACATATGTATACTATGTACTTCTTAGTCGGTGGTTAGATTCCCCATGCCCCCACCTCTGCCAATTTGGATTTCCACTGCTGTGTATAACTTACAGCGTTATCAAAGGCCGGTTGCTCTCATACCATGTCTATGTGGTGTGGGAGGTTAAACATCCCTTGGGTAGGTAAAAGTGTAGACTCGGGCTTTCTATCGACAAACTGTCTAATGGTGAAAACAAGTCTATTCAGACTTATCTATGTGTAAGTGTATTGCCTGTATGTTTGTAATTGTAAGCATTAAAAGACTTACAATTCCAGAGGGACGTGTGTAGTAGTCTGCACTGACCTCTGAGGTAAGGAGCCACATACACAGCTAGGCATGGGTAGTGTGATGATATCAGGGAGCATAGGTGGTGTAATGCTTAGCACACTGGCCCGGAATGCAAACAGATGTGGGTTCGAGTCCCACTCTAGGCGCAATATTTCCCATTTTCATAACCAACCCACGGCAATATCCAAGCCATCTGTAAATGATAAGCATCTGCTGAATGGAGCAGCAGCTACCAATGCATTAACGACCACGTAGCCAGTGCTCATTGTTTATGGAGAAATATGTTGCCTGTTGCAGAAATATTAGTCATCAACAATCCAGCCGGCATCCAAACCAAAGCACGCATATTATATCAAGAATTGACCTCCTGACCTGCAACCCCCATAGCCTCACAAACACCCACCCCCACACACACCTCCCCACCAACCCACACACACCTGTCACCCCAGACCCCAGTAGCCTCACAAACACCCACCCACACCCACACACCCACATCCACCCATACACACCTGCCACCCCAGTAGCCTCACAAACACCCACCCACACCCACACACACCTGCCACCGCAGTAGCCTCACAAACACCCACCCACACCCACACACCCACACACCCACACACCAACACACCCACACATCCACACACCCACACACCCCTGTCACCCCAGTAGCCTCACCAACACCCACCCACACACCCACACACCCACACACCAACACACCCACACATCCACACACCCACACACCCACACACCCCTGTCACCCCAGTAGCCTCACCAACACCCACCCACACACCCACACACCCACACACCCACACACACCTGCCACCCAGTAGCCTCACAAACCACCCCCCCCACACCCACACCCACACATCTACACCCACACACCCACCTCCCACACACCCAGTTGGCCCACGTGACCCTGCTTTGAGGACTGCCACAGACCATTAACCGATCAATGTCATTGATATATTGAGTAGTATTGGCTGTAGTGATACCCCGCTCTGAAAGGGGTGTGCTTTTATTTAACACCCACAACACAACATAGGCACACTCTTGTTATCCCTGGTCCTTTCTTTATATTAATGTGGATGTCTAATTGAATTGTAGGCCTATTTTATTGTATTTACTTTCTATTGTAGTGTAGTTGTCTGCACTGACCTCTCAGGCAAGGAGCCGCATAGACAGGTAGGCGTGGGTAGTGTGTTGATATCAGGGAGCCTAGGTGGTGTAATGGTTAGCACACTGGCCCGGAATGCAAAGAGATGTGGGTTCGAGTCCCGCTCTAGGCGCAATATTCCCCATTTTCATCACCCCCATGACACTGGTTGCCGTGACCAGGATTCTGTACAAGCTATGTTGAACCTACCCTGTGTATGTAAGTGCATTGCATTGCCTGTATGTATGTAATTGTAAGCATTACAAGACTTACAATTCCAGGGGGACGAGTGTAGTGGTCTGCACTGACCTCTCAGGCAAGGAGCCGCATAGACAGGTAGGCGTGGGTAGTGTGTTGATATCATGGAGCCTAGGTGGTGTAATGGTTAGCACACTGGCCCGGAATGCAAAGAGATGTGGGTTCGAGTCCCGCTCTAGGCACAATATTTCCCATTTTCATCACCCCCATGACAGTATTTACTTTCTATTGTATTTACTTTTATTTGTTTGGTTTGTTTTTGTTTGTTTGTTTAAAGCCCCCCCCCCCCCCCCCCCCCCAGCACAAGAAGTAAACATCGGCTATTGGGGCATTTGCGGCAGGTCAGGATAAGGTAGGATAGGCCAGGATAGCAGGCTAAGATAGGTAGGATTGAGTTGGGTTGGAGTCGTCATGAGTGTACACTGTCACAAGTCGGTACCCATCCTGATATGAGCGTAGATGTTGCCAGGACATAAAACTCCACCAACCAACTAACCAAAATGCACATAACTGACTGTAAACAATTCTCATGACACTTTATATTAAAGCTGCATAGTCCGATAAAAACATCAAATTTTCAAAACCAAAAACGTTATCTAGATTTGATTCTACATATCTAACTTAGATGCTGGTGCACTTATCAAACATTTGTCATCACATATAAGGGGATACTGAGTCAATTAATAGAACCTGTTACCGCAGAAGCCTATGGTGATAGAGTTTTGGCAAGCTTGCCAAAATTAATTTAGCATGTTTCATTTCAAATATCTCAAAAGTTAGCGATTTAAAATAAAAGTGACTTCAAACTAAAGTAAGGTAGATTATAATGAGCAACCTAATATGTTTATCTCAGAAAATGAGAGAAACTCAAAACCATCGGACTACGCAACTTTAAATAAACCTATGATCAAAAGCGGTGAAGTCAATAGAATAGTCTCTCCCACTCCTTGTATCAATATTAATACTGTTCAGATACTATCGATTACTTTCTCACATCGTCTTAATTACACCTCGGTACAAGTTCCTCTCCAGGTTTTTTTTTGTCTTTGTTTTTTGTCTTAGTTTTTTCTTGTTAGGCGGGTGGGTTTGCCATTCTGGCAACATCTAAGGTTTATATCAGGATGGGTACCAACTTGCTGTTTTTGCTATTGTTTTACGTCCTTGCAACATCTAAGGTCATGTCAGGATGGGTACCATCTTCTTGTAGTTGTTATTATTTTGCATCCTAGTAACATCTAAGGTCATGTCAGGATGGGTACTGACTTCTTGTAGTTGTTATTTTGCATCCTAGTAACATCTAAGGTAATATCAGGATGGGTACTGACTTCTTGTAGTTGTTATTATTTTGCATCCTAGCAACATCTAAGGTCATATCAGGATGGGTACTGACTTGTTGTAGTTGTTATTATTTTGCATCCTAGTAACATCTAAGGTAATATCAGGATGGGTACCGACTTCTTGTAGTTGTTATTATTTTGCATCCTAGCAACATCTAAGGTCATATCAGGATGGGTACTGACTTGTTGTTGTTTTACGTCCTAGTAACATCTAAGGTCATATCAGGATGGGTACCAACTTCTTGTTGTTGTTATTGTTTTAAGCCCTAGTAACAGCTAAGGTCATACCAGGATGAGTACCGACTTGTTGTTGTTTTACGTCCTAGTAACATCTAAGATCATATCAGGATGGGTACCGACTTGTTGTTGTTGTTTTATGTCCTAATAACAGCTAAGGTCATATCAGGATGGTTACCAACTTGTTGTTGTTTTACATCCTAGTAACATCTACGGTCATATCAGGATGGGTACCAACTTGTTGTTGTTATTGTTTTAAGCCCTAGTAACAGCTAAGGTAATATCAGGATACGTACCGACTTGTTGTTGTTTTACGTCCTAGCAACATCTAAGGTCATATCTGGACTGGTACCGACTTGTGACAGTGCACACTCATGGCAACTTTATAGTGAATTCAAATTAGTTAGTTGATGCTTACAGCGAAGAAGAATGAATTGAAATCTTTCCCGGATGAATTCAATTATACTAATTCACATTTAGGTACACAATAACTTAATTAAAACTATTTCCGAGGAGACTTCAAATATGATACTAATTCACATTTAGAGCAAATAACTGAATTAAAACTCTTCATGACAATGAATTCAAATTTGAGCTAATTCACATTGAAAATGAAAAAGAATTAATTAAATCTCTTTACTAAGCAAATTCAAACATGATAATCGGAACAAAAAAAAGGACGTGATGTAATTGTAAAGCTCTTTCCAAGACCAACTCAAATATGATAATGCGACAAAGAACAAATGAAATAAAGATATTTACAATGTGAGTTCAAACATGCAGCTAATTCACATTTAGGGCATAATGTCTTATTTAATTGAAAAAAAAAAGAATCCTGAGAAAAATCGGAAAACCCATTTTTCTTCTTAAAAACAACAATTATGAAAAAAAATTCGGAGGACCCATTTAGTTGTTTTTTTCTGCCCCCCCCCCCCCGCCGCTGAATGAATGTGGGTTTCCGTGGTATAATATAATATTGCACAATCTTTGCGGGGCGCAGAGCTGTTTGTCAACATTTAAAGCACCGCCACAGAGCTGATGGCGCTGTCCCACGTTGCCCACAGGAGACGTTGAAATAATAATGTCCTCGACAGCAATGGGATGGGGCCGTATAACACTAATGCAGCATCTCGCCATCCTGTATTCATAAGATTAACCCTAATCGGTCACAGCCAATTGGATTTGTGTAGAGGAGGGGGGGAAGGGTGAGTGGGGGCGGGGGCAGGGGTGGGGAGAGGGGGAGGGGGTGGGGGAAGGGGGTGGGCAGAGGGGGAGGGGGGGGGGGGGAGGGAGAGGGTAATGGGGGAAGGGGGAGGGGGAAGGGGAGGGTGGAGGGGGGAAGAGGGTACATGGAGGCAGGGGACGGGGGTTGGGGGAGGAGGAAGAGGGAAGGGAGGGGGAGAGGGAGAGGGGGAGGGGAGAGGGAAAGGAGGGGGGAGGGGGAAGGGGGAGGATAATGTGGGGGAGGGAGGGAGTGGTGGGGGAGGGGGAGAGGGAGGGAGAGGGGAAAATGGGGAGGGGAGGGGAAGTGGGGAGAGGAAAAGGTAGATTTGGGGGAGCGAGGGGGAGGTTGGGGGTGGAGGAGGCGGGGGGGGTATTGGGAGGGGGGAGAAGGGTAGATGTGGGGGGAGGGGGGGGAGTGGGGGGAGGGGGATGGGAGAAGGGTAGATGGGGGAGGGTGGAGGGAAATTGGAGAAGGGTAGATGTGTGGGGGAGGGGGAGGGCGGGAGAAGGGTAGATGGGGTGGGGGAGGGTGGCAATACCGGACTGCCTATTATTATTAATAATTCACCGCCTGATATTATTACTGTGACAAACATAATCTAAGTAATATCAAAAGACTATCTTGATAGAAGGAAGATAAAATAGAAAAATGCTACCAGTTTAATGTAATAAATTTATCTTTTCAAATGCAGTGGTATGTTGATTGATATATGTATGGTTTTAGGAAAGTGGTCATTATTATGTATTAATAATAATGTAATATGTAACAGAATATAAATCGCATATCATTAAATACGAATAAATACTATAATATATGCAAGATTACATAGCATATGAAATATTGTGAGATGAACAATAATATAAGACATGAACAATTATATATGCAAAAAATATTATGGATGAAATACTATGATATATAAAATAATATAATATGTAAAATAACAAATAAAAATGTAATAGGTCTAATACAATAATATATATACAATTACATAATATGTGAAAAGAATATAAATAATAATACATATAATAATATAAAGCATAAAATAATATGATACATAAAATAAAATATTATAATATAATACATAACATAAATGATATATATAAATACAAAATATAAATAATGCAATACATAACACAATATAATATATAAAAAATAACATAATATATCAAATACAATATATTAAAAATAACATGTATACAAAAAATAAAATAACATAATATATCAGGTAATATAATATTCAAATTGATATCATACAATATATAGAATATTCACCACCTGGCAGCATTAAATACTCTTGTCACCATTATATATGCATATACTCTACTCATTATATTCCGTCCTGATATGACCTTAGATGTTGCTAGGACGTAAAACAACAACAAACAACAAACAAACTCATTATATTATTGTATATACTGTTATCTAACATAATACATACTATTTTATTTCATTTTACAAATTATAATCACTGAATTGCTAGTACCCCCCACCCCCTCCCCCAAAGCACCCCTCCCTCCCTCCCTCCCTCCCTCCCTCCCCTCCCTCCCTCCCTCCTCCCTCCCTCCCTCCCTCCCTCCCTCCCTCCCTCCGTACCCCCTGGCGGCTAGTGGCAAAGATTTTAGAATGCTCCAACACCGACCGACCGCCCAACCGTCGCAGTACCCAGAATGCATCAGTCGCTTCCTAGCGCCGCCTCCCCTGGGCATGCGCAATGACCCAATATTTCAACTCATTGTCCTGATAAGCTTCATTTTGCGCCTGGCTCCGCGAATTGGCGCATCGGAAGCCGCCGGGATCAATGGAGGCAGGCGCGGCTAATTTAGCTTTTCTCACTAAAGTGCTTCTTTCCTTCTCCCACCAACGTGTGCATCGAGCAAGGTGTGGGCGCGCTGGGTCCCGGATGTAGGAACACCGGGACGCGCGGGCTCATATGACTTCCGGGTGGGGTGGTTGTGGTTGTGGTTGTGGTTGTGGTGGCGGGGTGTGGGAATGGTGGTAGGGGTGGGGTGGAGGGTGTGAGGAGGTGGGCGGTGAGGGTGTAGTGGTGGATAGGTGACCTGGGGGATGGAGAGGGAAGATGGGGGGGGGGGAAGGTGAGGAGTTAGGGTTAGGGGTGAGGGTGAGGGTTAGGTTTGAGGGCGTGAGGGGGTGAGGGTGAGGGTGAGGGTGAGGGAGCCCGAAAGGGTGAGGGTGAGAGGTGAGGGTGAGGGCCGTGAGGGTGTGATGGGGTGAGGCCAGGTGCCCCCAATCCCCAGCGGTTAGGGAGATGGGTGAGGGTGGAGGGGTTGAACGGTGAGAGCGTGAAGGGCGTGAGGGGATTGAGTTAAGGGGTAGGTGTGAGTGGTGAGGGGTGATGCGTGACAGGGAGTGAGTGGTGAGGGGTGAAGGGTGAGGGTGAAGGCGTGAGGGGTGAGGTTGAGGGGGTGACGGTTGACGATAGTGAGGGGTGGGGTGAAGTGGTGAGTGGTGATGGTGAGGGGTGAGACGCAGTGAGGGGTACAGGGAGTGAGGGGTGCAGAGGTTGCAGAGTGAGGGCGTGAAGGCCAGTGAGGGAGGTGAGGGTGAGAGGCGTGAGGGGTGAGGGAGTGAGGGGTGAGGGGTGAGGGCTGAGGAGTGAAGGATTGAGGGGTGAGGAGCCGTGAGGGGTGAGGGGTGAGGGGTGAGGGGTGAGGGGTGGGGGTGAGTGGTGAGGGGTGAGTGGTTGATGGTGGGGCATAAGGGGTGGAGGTGGGGGTGAGGGGTGGAGGTGGAAGATGGGTACCGACTTGTGACAGTGCACACTCGTGGTGACTTTATAGTGCTGCCCCACTGGAAAATCCATCTGTGAGCACCATGATCCAATATCCCACTCAGTCACATTATCCTGACATTGAGTTAGACCAGTCCTTACCCTATCCTATTAAAGCTGAGCGGCAGGCTAGGAAGCCACAAGTATAAATTTTGTAAGTCATTCGTTTGACTCGACCGGGAATTTAACTCCTGATCTCCCACACGGGAGACCTGTGTTCTACCGATTCGGCCAACGCACCCGGTGATGTGATAGAGGTAGTGTCGGTGGTGGTGGTGGCGGTGGTGGCGGTAGCGGTGACGGCGACGGCGGCGGCGGCGGTGGCTGTCGCGGGAATGCGGTGGCTGTCGCGGGAATGCGGTGGCAATCGCGGGAATGCGCGCGCAGGTGAGATTCGATTCGGTCACTTTATTTTCGTGGCAGTAATCCGCGGCGAATTGTTTGGTAAGACGGGGCCGGCGGTTCAATGCTGCAGCTTATCAGGCTGCACTCGTCTGCTTAGCGAGAGTCAATAGCAGGCCGAAAATTAGAGGACTCGGTTCAGCAGCGGCCACTTACACCCGCAGCGCCACCCCGCGTCGGAATGTGTCAATACATATGTATAATGCAGTTAGGCCATTGTGGATTTCCTCTACTGACAGAGGGGCTGGGGGAAGGGGGGGGGGGGTGTTGGAGAGAGAAGAGGATGGGAGGGGGCGTGGAGAGAGAGAGAGGGGAGGAGAGGGGTGGAGAGAGGGGATGGGAGGGGGCGTGGGAGAGGAGGATGGGGGGGCGTGGAGAGAAGAGAAGGATGGGAGAGGGCGGTGGAGAGAGGGGATGGGAGGGACCGTGGAGAAGAGAGAGAGGATGGAGGGAGCGTGGAGAAAGGGAGGGAGGTAGACAAAGGGGGTAGGGAGGGAGAGAGGATGGTAGAAAATGGAAGAGAGAACAGAGGGGAGAGGAGGGGGGGGGGTGGAGTGGAAAGAGTGGGAAAGAGAGGAAGAGAGGGTGGGGAGTGGGAAGAGACGTGGAGGGTGGGGCGGGGGGAGAGACGGAGAGGTGGGAGAGTGGGGAGTGGGGAGAGACGTAGTGTGTGGGGGAGTGGGGAGAGACAGACAGGGTGGGATTGGAGAGAGACGGAGAGGGTGGGGGAGTAGGGAGAGGGAGAGGGAGGGAGAGGGAGAGGGAGAGGGAGGGAGAGAGGGAATGGGTACAAAGGGGGGTGGAATTGAGAGGAGTGGAGAGATGGGTAGAAAAAAGGGGGAGGGGAGGGTGAAAGGAAGAAAGTGGGAGAGAAGTGGAGAGAGGAGTGGGGAGAATGGGAAACCGATAGAGAAAGAGAGAACGAGAAAAGTGGACAGAGGAGGTGAGAGAGAACGAGAAATGTCTAGAGAGAAAAGAAGTGAGAAGAAAGAAGGAGTAAAACAAAGAAATAAAGGAATGAAGTAATTTGAAGGGAAAAGAACGGGAGAAAGAAGGAGAGTCTCAAATGAGAAGAAAGAGAGAAAGTGAATAAAGGGATGACGGTGTTTGAAGGGAGAAGAAAGGGAGAAAGAATGAGGAGTAGAAGAAAGGAGTAAATGGAGGAGAGGGAGAGTAGAAAGGAGGGCGTGGTTGCTGTGTCAGTGTGCCTCCAAACACTAGCTAAATAATTAGTGTCAATAATAACAGCGGTAATAGCAATGCTGTACTCAGCCTGCAGTCAGGGCCAACACTTACACCTAATACGCCCGCAGTGCACTGACAGCCAACAAGTACTCATTGTAATTATCCCAAACATACCCCAATATCGCCCCCCCCCCGGTCCCCTCCCCGCCACCTTCACTGTCACTCTCTCCTCCCCACCGATCATCCGACACTCATCCCTTACTGCATTCAGTGTGTGTGTGTGTTTGGTTGTGGGTGTGTGGGTGTGTGTGGTTGTGGGTGTGTGGGTGTGTGTATGTGGGGGTGGGGGTGTGGATGTGTGGGTGGGGTGTGTTGGTGTGTGTGTGTGGGTGGGTGTGTGGGTTTGTGTGTGGGTGTGTGTGGGTGTGTGGGTGTGTGAGTCTGTGGGTATGTGGGGTGGTGGTTGTGTGGGTGTGTGGGTGTGGGGTGTGTGGTGTGTGGGTGTGTGGGTGTGTGGGTGTGTGGGTGTGTGGGTGTGTGGATGTGTGGGTGTGTGGGTGTGTGAATGTGTGGGTCTGTGCATGAGCGTGTGGTGAGCGTGTGATGAGCATGTGAGTGTTGTTGAGTGGGCGTGTGGGTGTGTGGGTGGGAGGTGTGGGTGTGTGGGTGTGGTGTGTGGTGTGTGGTTGTGGGGTGTGGTGGTGTGTGGTTGCGTGGGTATGTGTGTGTGTGGATGTGTGGGTGTGTGGGAGTGTGATGATGTGGGGCTCTGCGCGTGAGCGGGTGGTGAGCGCGTGATGAGCATGTGAGTGTTGTTGAGTGGGCGTGTGGGTGGGTGGGTGGGATGTGTGGGTGTGTGGGTGTGTGGGTGTGTGGGTGGGATGTGTTGGTGTGTGGGTGTGTTGGTGTGTTGGTGTGTGGGTGGGATGTGTGTGTGTGTGGGGTGTGGGGTGTGTTGGTGTGTGTGTGGGGGTGTTGGTGTGTGGGTGTGGGGTGGTTGGGATGTGTTGATATGGGGTAGATGGTTGCGTTAGGTGTGTGGGTGGGATGTGTGTGTGTGTGGGGTGTGTGGGGTGTGTTGGTGTGTGTGTGGGTGTGGATGTGCTTGGTGTGTGGGTGTGTTGGTGTGTGGGTGTGTGGGTTTGAAGGTGTGTGAATGTGTGGGTGTGCGCGTGAGCATGTGGTGAGCGTGTGATGAGCATGTGAGTGTGGTTGAGTGGGCGTGTGGGTGTGCCACTCTATGTGTGAGTGTGTGGGTGGGTGTATGTATGTAAGTGTTTATGTGTGTCAGTGTGTGTCAGTGTGAGTCAGCATGTGAATGTATGTGTGAGTGTGGTTGAGTGTGTGTGTGTGGGTGTGGATGTGTGAGTGTGGTTGAGTGTGTGTGTGTGGGGGGGGGGTGTACGTGTGTGAGTGAGACGAGGCGGTGGGTGTGGTGTGGAGTGTGGAGTGAGGTGGGGAGCCGCGTGGCGGCGGGGCGCTGGGGGGGGGGGGGGGGCGGAGGTGGAGGGGCGCAATTACCCTGAGTAGTACACAATCAAATATAGTCGGGCGCCTGACAGACAGTCCCCCCCCCCACCTCCACCCCACAACTCACCCCCACCCCCACACACAACCAACACGCCACCATCACCCACCCACCCACCCCCCATCCGGAGGCACACCATCCCTCTCCTGCACCCTAACACTCCACCACTGCATTTTTCATTAGAAAGTGCAGGTCTGATGGAAAATAGGTGTTAGAGAACCGTGCCTTCGCAGGCTCCCGGCCGACGGCAGCCGCACAAAGCCGGCAGTGCATCGGGGTGAGCAGGCGGTCTCTCGCCACACCACTTGCCATATGCATCTATAAATATATATATATGTATATATATATTATACACACCTATATATAGACATAAATATGTATATATATGTATATATACATATATACATATATACATACATATACATATATATACACATATATGTGTACATTCGTATATATATATATTTAATATATACAAATATACATGTACTATATAATTTATAATAATTATATATAATATATAAATGCAGCCCCATAACGTTTCTCTCTACCCATCTACTCCATGATATATATATATAAGTATATATCTATATATATGAATATATATGTATATATGTATATATATATGTCTATATATGTAGCTATCTATCTATCTATATATATATATATATATATATATATATGAATATTTATTAAATGCACTACATCAATCAACGATAGACCTATTTCTTATATGTGAGTGATATTCACTGGGTAGTGTAAGTGTGTAAGTGTTTAAAATAAAACCGATATTAAACCTCGGTACAATATGCCATTGCCGGAGCATGCGCAGATTACTCCAGTGTCCAGTAGCAGGAACTACTTTACAAACATTTAGACAAATATTTATTGTTTTTTTTAGGCACTCGCTGGGTGATATCAAAGCTTGCGTGCAAGTTCTGCTATATAATATATACACAGATAATTGCTGAGTGGGTAGGATGGCGACTTCTAATGATCGTGGGATGAAAACATGAATAAACTTAAAGAAATTGAACCATCTGTGGGAAAACCACCACAGACTCATGCGGGAGGTCGGCGGGACCAAGTGGTCCTTAGCCGTTGCCGTATTGGCCACTCCTGGCTTACACATGCTTTTCTGCTCAAGGGGGAACCTCCCCCTGAATGTATTGGGTGTCAGTCCCCACTGACACTCAAACACATTTGACTAAGTCGCGTTGATTTTTTGGCCCTGCACCAACAGTTCTACACTGCAGACAGTATGCATGACCTTTTTACTAAGGTAAAACAGAATTTTAAAACTAATGTAAAACAGGAAAAAAAAAAAATTAGCCTGTTTTGAGGGCAGCTGGACTGTACCACCTCATATAATTTACTAAATAAGATTCTATCAATTATTAATAAAACCTTTCTTTTTCTATGGGACTTTGTTTTCCTTGACCACACATATGTGGTCAAGGAATGTGCATTGTATTGTGAGCTTTCTAATTTAATGAGTGTCTATTGGCAGAAAATGATTGTCTGCTTTTACATGTAAAAGCAATGGTTTGAACAAAAAACAAACATTTCTCGCCATGAATATGGCCTATGGGCTGGACGACATGGCAAAAAGCAACCACAAATCAATCAATCTGATATCCCACTCAGTCACATTATCCTGACGTTGAGTTAACCAGTCCTTGCCCTATCCTAATAATGCCAGGCGCTAAGCTAGGAAGTGATATGTACCAACTCGATAAAGATGGAAACAAAGACAGGATCAACTAAAAAAACATTGAAACAAAGATAGTAATTAACACATGCAACAACACGCGTACAAATAATTGTCCCCTACTCGCACAACACACAAGAAACCAAAATCCCCCAAATATCAAAAACAGGAAAGAAGCAGAAAACTGATAGCTTCAGTTGGAATCAAATATCCTGTGATCGTGCATAATTTTGCATTCAGTATTAAGGAACCATTTGACTACCAGAAAAGAAAGGTAAAATGAATGGGACAATTGGATGTGGATTTAAAGAAAAATCTATAACCATCAAAAATGCACGCAGAGGGAGAACAGGAAGCAGAGAGAGCGATAGAAAGAGAGAAAGAGAGAGAGAAAAAGGGAAAGAGAAAGAAAGAGAGAAAGAAAGAGGGAAAGAGAAAAAGGGGAAAGAGAGAACGAGGGGAAAGAGAGAAAGAGAGAAAGAGAGAAAGAGAGCAAGAGAGAAAGAGCGAAAGAGAGAAAGAGAGAAAGAGAGAAAATGGGGACCGCGCGTGCGGCGCTCAAAGCGCGCCCGCCCGCCCGCGCGCCCTCGCGTCCCGCGCGCCCGCGCTCCGCTCTCCCTCTCTCCCTGTCTCGCCCGCTCGCCCGCTCGCCCTCCGCGCCCGCGCGCCAGCGCGCCCGCGCTCTCCATGCGCGCGCCGTCCCTGTCCGTCGATGCGCCTCGCGCACCGCTAGCCCGCTCTCCCCCCCTTGCGCCTGGCTCGCACGCTCTCCCTTCGCTCCCTCTCTCCCGCCCGCCCCTCGCTACCTCTAGCCCGCGATACCCGTCGCTCCCTCGAGCCCGCTGCGCCCGTCGCTGACCGCCGAGCTCCCGCCCTCCCGGCCTGCTCCCGCTGTCCATCGCTCCCTCGATCCCGCTTTCCCTTCCGCCCCCGCTCGCCCGCCCTCTCCTGCGCGCCTTCTCTCCGCGCTCCCTCGCTCCGCCCTCTCGCCCCCGCTCTCTCGCCCTCTCGCCGACCCGCGCCCGCCCCGCCCGCGCCCCCGGCTCATTGGCCCCCCTTAGCCTGTCCTTACCCAGTCCACACCGCCGCCGCAGCCACTAAACACCGTCATCTTAAACACTAATCGCCACGGTCAACGGTCACTCTTGAAGGTCACTGGTCTCATCTTGCACAACTCGGAGAAGATTACTCCATTGTGTCAGTTTATGGCCACCGTATGGGCTGCTGGCTACGTGACCTACGACCAGCTCATTTAGAGAGCCATTATTATTCCCCCGCAAAAAAAGAAAAGTTCGCGCCTGTAACAAAATAATAATACGAATAATACAAACAGCAAGTCCTGCAAATCCTCAGCGAAAAATAACCAGAATTTCATATTAGTGGGTAATTAATGGCGCGTAAATAAATAATATCGGTGTCTATCCATATGGATGGTTGTTGGCAATGCGCGAACATATAAATCACTGTAGACACGAACATTACATCCCGCAATGCCTATTTCACGAGCAGCTCACCACAGGATCTGTTCGCCTAAAAATGTACCGTCAATTGAATGCTTCATCCACCATTTTTAAAAGGTGACATTTCAATTATTGGTCTCGGAGAAGAAAATTCATTTTGAGGAGAAAAAGAAACAGAAAACAAATAGAATGGACCCAAACTCAATGTTTAACAAAATGTGTAATGCCAGGTACACACATAGCGTATAGGATTCGCGCACTAAAACTCCCGATCCGCTTAAAACTGAAATCGGGCCGATTCATTTTTCGAATCGGGAATCGCAATCGTAATCCTAGCGCACACCTACCGTTTTAGCCCTAAAAATCGGGAATCGCAATCGGTAGGTGTGCTAGGGGAGTGCACACCTCACGATTTTGGGCAGTTTTAGGTCGTATACGCTAGGTGGGTGCGGGAAAACGATCGTATACGCTAGGTGTGTACCGGGCATAACGTTCCAAGTGTCCGCCGATTAAACTGGCGTTGATTTAGATTTAGCTGGGGTTGAATATTGAGTGCAGTGTCCATCCCCCCGCCCTCCCACCCACCCCACACCCACACACCCACACCCACACCCACACCCACCCACACCCACCCCACTGGGGTGTTAGTGTACGCCAGTCAGGTGGGAGCGGGACATTACGGCGTACAGCTCGGCGTACAGCTCGGCATACACCGGCTGACCCCCCCCACCACTCCCCCCCCTCCACCCACACCGCCACCTGACCCCCACACCCCACCCTCACCTATATCCCCACAGTGCGGAGCTCAAACCTTCATCAGCCTGATTTCGAACCCTGGCCGAGTCAAACTAATGACTTACAAAATGTATACGTGTTGCTACCTAGGCTGGCACTCGGCATTAAAGGTGCACAGTCCGATGGTTTTGAATTTCTGTATTTCTTCTGAGATAAATATATTAGATCGATCACTAGTATCTACTTTACATCTCAAATCTACTTTACATCTCAAATCAAATCTAGATAATTGGTTTGGTTTTGAAAATTTGATATTTTATCGGACTATGCAGCTTTAATATGATAGGGGAAGGACTCGTTGGCTCAGTGTCAGGATAATGTGACTGAGTGGGATATCAGGTCATGGTACTGGTGTCCTGGTCTCCCAGTGGGACAGCACTATAAAGTCACCATGAGTGTTCACTGTGACAATGTCTTGATATGATCTTAGATGTTGCCAGGATGTAAAACTCCAACAATCAACCAACCATCTCCAGCCCCTTACACGGATTGGCGGGGAGGTGGGAGGTGGGGGGAGATGGCACACACTCAGTAACGCAGGCTCAAGCCCCCCCCCCCCCCCCCCCCCCCCCCCCACTGGGAGATCAGGGTAGATGACACCATGGTGCCTGCCAGACACCAGGCAACAATGGCGAATGTCAACAATTTTATTATCGGCAGTGTTGTGGCCATACACCTGAGGGAATTGTGACTACTATCGGCAGTGTTGTGGTGACACACTTAACAGACTCTGAGAATTTTGACTACTATCGGCAGTGTTGTGGTCATACACCTGACAGACTCAAAGAATTACGGCTACTATCGATAGTGTTGTGGTCATACACCTGACGGACTCCAAGAATTACGGCTACTATCGATAGTGTTGTAGTCATACACCTGACAGACTCCGTGAATTGTGACTACTATCGGTAGTGTTGTGGTCATACACCTGACAGACTCAGTGAATTGTGACTACTACCGGTAGTGTTGTGCTCATACACCTGATAGACTGTGAGAATTGTGACTACTATTGTCCTTGTCATGGCTATACACCTAACATACTCTGAGAATTGTGACTACTATCAGTAGTGCTGTGGTCATACACCTGACAAACTCCGTGAATTGTGACTACTATTGTCCTTGTCGTGGCTATACACCTAACATACTCTGAGAATTGTGACTACTATCGGCAGTGTTGTGGTCATACACCTGACAAACTCTGAGAATTGTGACTACTATCGGCAGTGGTGTGGCCATGACAGATTCCAACAGTGGCCAAAATGAGCAGAGTTGCATTTTTGTGGCAATACACTGGTGACACCAGTCACGTGTGTGGGGGTAGAACGTGGGAGAATGGGGGAGGAGGTGGTAGGTGAATACTCTGGCTGGCTTCGGCCCAAAATAAACTGCCATTCACCTGGTTCACCGACCAGATTTAGAAATACAGATGAAAGAAAGGTTTGGTTGCTTTGGTTGTTGTTGGTGCTTTACGTCCTGGCAACATCTAAAGTCATATCAGGATGGGTACGGACTTGTGACAGTGTACACAACTTTATAGTGCTCCCCCACTGGGAAATGAGGCCACCGGCACCATGACCCAATATCCCACACAAGCAGATTATCCTGATACTGCGCGAACCAATCCTTATCCTATCCTATTAATGCCAAGTGCCAGGCTAGGTAGCAACAAGTACCAATTTTGTTGTAAGTCATTGGATTGACTCGACCAGGAACCAAACTACCGATCTCCCGATCTCCCACACGCGAAGCCTGCGCTGTAGCGATTCGGCCACCGCGTCCGGTGAAACTTTAAGGCACACGGAGGAGAAAGATGAGGGGGCTGGGCATATCCCAGAGTGCATTGCGCGAGTCGCGAGCTAATCGCATTATGATACCACATCTGACCTCGTCTCAGGGGCGGCCATAAAGTGTCAGGCCTGCTTTACTGCACTCTGTTCCTCTGTCTGAAGTAGGCCATGCCTGGTGAATGCACTGTGTGTAGTGTGCACTGTGTGTAGTGTGCACTGTGTATGTAGTGTGTGCACTGTGTATGTAGTGTGTGCACTGTGTGTAGTGTGTGCACTGTGTGTAGTGTGTGCACTGTGTGTAGGGTGCACTGTGTGTGGTGGGTGGGTACACTGTGTGTAGTGTGTATTGTATGTGTGTGCACTGTTTGGCTGCATTCTGAGGGCATGCAGTGTGTGGTATTGCACTGTGTGTAGTGTGTGTACTGTGTGTAGTGTGTGTACTGTGTGTAGTGTGTGCACTGTGTGTAGTGTACATTGTGTGTAGTGTATACACTGTGTGAGGTGTGCACTGTGTGTAGTGGGTGTAGTGGGTGTATTGTGTGTGGTGTGTGTAAGGTATGCGTATGCATTCTGAGGGCATGCAGTGTGTGTAGTGGGTGTACTGGTGCAGTGTGTGCACTGAGTGCACTGTGTCTAGTGTGTGCACGGTGTGTAGTGTGTGTACTGTGTGTAGCTTCTGCACTGTGTGGCTGCATTCTGAGGACATGCAGTGTGTGTACTAGGTGTAGTGTGTGTAACATATTCCGATATTCAGGAATATGAAGAATTCTCTTTAGTGGCCGGTAAATAAGTGCCAAAGTAAAAGTGTAGCTGTTTACACAAATTAGATACATAAGTTGATGTTATGATGGTGCCATCAGTGGGCCAGGGATAGGGAACCAGGCCACATATATAACTAGGTCAACCCATCACACGTGAGACAGCAATCTGGGTCACAACTACAGTAGTTTTGGTGTGCTTGCCGAAATTACTTTGGGCACTTTCATTTCGAACAGCTCCAGAGTTAGTCATGTGTCATCAAAGTTAGTCTAGCCTAACGAAGGGTAGGTCATAATGACCTACCTGATATATTTATCTGAAAAATATAGCAACAATTCAAAGGATTTGGCCTATAGAACTTTAAATTGTAACTTTGTATTGTAACTTTCAAATTGTATATATGGGTCATTCTCTAAAACTGGGCACAAAAGTGTGACATGGAAACCAAAAGTGAAAACCTTCAAAATAATAGCAAAAATCCTTCCAAATAATAGCCTAATCCAGTGTCCTATGAAGGTTTCCATGTTATGCATATGTCAGAGTTGAAAAAAATGAGTTTCACTTTTTGAATTAGGTCTTATACCAATTGAGCAATACAGTAATATCACTTGCGTAACATGAAAATCGAAGACACATCCAGAACCTCATTTTAACAGATACAACATAGTCAAACACAATTTTTATTGATTACTGTTAAGCAGCCAAGGTTATGACTTACAAGAAAAAAGTTAAAAAAAGGTTTGGCTACATGTATGGTGTCAATCTGTAAAGTTTCACATTTTCACTCTAGCGCAAAATCATACAATTATAATTTTGATATCTTTTGTGGATTAAATTCAATACATGTAGAATTGCTAACATACCTATTAGACAGAGGCTACAATAATTATTTGACTTGCTATCAATAAAAGAAAGACTTAATTATCAGCATCGTAACGTGGAGACCAAATATCTGGTGCCCAGTTTTGGAGAATAACCGATATACCTTTTGTGTAAATAACCCTGAATTGAAAAATGGCTGGAAAACCAGTGCTTTTGCACTGACAAAAGGCTTATTCAGCAGGATAAGGGTTATTCTCCAAAGCTAGGCACCACATATTTGGTCCTCCACGTTACGATGCTGATAATTAAGTCTTTATTTTATTGATAGCAAGTCAAATAATTATTGTAGCCTCTGTATATTAGGTATGTTAGCAGTTCTACATGTATTGAATTCATCCCACGAAAGATACCAAAATTATAATTGTATGATTTTACTCGAGAGTGAAAATGTGAAAATGTACACATTGACACCATACATGTAGCCAAACCTTTTTAAAACTTATTTTAAAACTTTTTTCTTGTAAGTCATAACCTTGTCTGCTTAACAGTAATCAATACAATCTTGTTTGACTACGTTGTATATGTTAAAATGAGGTTCTGGATGTGTTTTTGATTTTCATGTTACACGAGTGATATTAATGTATTGCTCAATTTGTATAAGATCCAATTCAAAAAGTGAAACTCATTTTTATCAACTCTGACATGTGCACAACACGGAAACCTTCATAGGACATTGGATTAGGGTATTATTTGGAAGGTTTTCACTTTTGCTTTCCATGTCACACTTTTGTGCACAGTTTTAGAGAATGACCCATAAACATATTTACCCCCCCCCCCCAAATATATAAGTATTGTTCGTGCACTTAGTGCATATCTATGTGTAGCTATGACAACATACATGGCTTACCATCTAGTCCCTTTGAAAGTGCATACATCATGTGCTTAATGTAGTGACTTTCTCCTATTTCAGCCTCCCCAATACCTCAATATGTTGTTACAAATGGTTATTTAAATGGAAGATACAAATTCCAGCAATCCTTATTTATATTTCCCGGCTATGCAAAACACACTACTCCCCCTTTATTTTTGGGAGTGCAGTAATCATAACAAATTTAAATCATTCTCAAGGCACATTCCATAAAAATGTTGCTTTCCATTAGGCTTCTTCACTTCATTCCGCGTTGACCTGTTTTTATAAATTAAGTTTGAATCAAGTCAGAAGGTTTATTAACAATATGGACTATTTAAATTACGGAAGACGTGTGTAGTATTTTCGACAAGCCAAACTTTTATTGTCTCCCATACACCTCTATACCATACTGAATTTTGGACTAAACGTATGCATAGTATAGTAATTTTTTATTTTCCTCATGTACCCGTTGTCTGATTATTTTAAATGAGTTAGCTGTTTTAATGATTGAATTATTTAAGTTATCAATATGTTCATCCCAGTTGAGGTTTTAATCTAGAATTATACCTAGGTATTTCACAGAAGGGACTCTCTTTATTGTGTTGTTTATCTTTATGTTGTTTAGGTAATCAGGAATGGTTGTACTTCTGCTTTTAAATATTGTGTAGCATGTTTGGTTCAGGTTTACTGTTAATTTGTTATCATTGCACCATGTAAATATATCTGAAAGGTATGTTTTAATTGAATATATAAATATAAATACATATATATGTTCCTTAATACAATGCAAGAATTATGCGCGCCACTGTGGCAATAAAACACACACCATTGATTTGTGACGCTTTTAGCCAACCATTTACTACAGCTACACTGGCCTCTCCATCTACTGGGTTTTGCGTTTGTTCTAAGATGCAGAGCAGGGTAACATCGATGCACCAAAAGAAGTCCTAAACCGTAGCTGCTTCAAGGTTGGGAACACTGGTGTGTAATTCAGGACTTGCTCGCTCCTGAAGTAAAGAGACCCGCATGTGGGGGAAAAAGCAACATGCTCCTAATACAGGCTTATATCTGTTCGAGCCCACGTGATCTCTTATAAGCCGAGCAACACGCTCGCAGTTTGTCCAATAACACACTTTTTGCTTTGTTTTGTTATTGCAAGATGTTTAACCCATCAGCCACTACTCGTCTGCACTGAGTAAATGTTGTCTGCTGCGACTGAATGTTGTCTGTTCTGAGGAAATGTTTGCTGTGATTGAATGTCGTCTGTTCTGAGTAAATGTCATCTGCTGTGACTGAATGGCATCTGTTCTGAGTAAATCCTGTCTGCTGTGACTGAATGTCATCTGTTCTGAGTAAATGTCATCTGCTGTGAGTGAATTTCGTCTGTTCTGAGTAAATGCTGTCTGGTGTGACTGAATGTCATCTGTTCTGAGTAAATATCATCTGCTGTGATTGAATGTCGTCTGTTCTGAGTAAATGTCATCTGTTGTGACTGAATGGCGTCTATTCTGAGTAAATGTCGTCTGCTCTATGTTAATTCCATATCATCTGCTCATCATGTTCACTTAAACAAAATATCATCTTCTTTGATTGAATATTTTCTGGTCACATGTCATGTTGTCTGCTCTGACTGAACATCATTTGATGTGATAGAATTGCGTCTATTTGCAATAAATATCCTGTGTTTTGACTAAATGTCATCTGCACTGAACGGATCTCTTCTGACCACACTATATGTCGTCTGGTTTGGCTGAATCTCTTCTGGTCACACTAAATGTCGTCTGGTTTGACTGAATGTCTTCTGATCACACACACTATATGTCGTCTGGTCTGATTGAATGTCATCTGCTATGACAGAATGTCGTTTATTATGACTAAATAGAGTGAGTTCTAATGGAATATCTGCTATTCTGACTGAATGTCATCGGCCCTGATCGAATGTCGTCTGCTCTGATTAAATATCAGTTGTTCTATTTGAATGTATTCACACACTAAGCTTCTTCCTCTCAAATTATATCTTATCTGACCGAATATCGTCCACTCTGACCAGATGTCGCCTGCCCTGACCAAATGTCGTCTGCTCTGACAACATGTTGTGTGCTCTGACCGAATCTCGTCTGCTCTGACAAAATGTTGGCTGCTCAAAGTCAGTGTAAGCACATACTAAATGTCTTCTTCTCCAACTATATGTCAACCACTCTGATCAAATATCGGCTGCTCGAGGTAAAATCATTCACAGGCCAAATGTATTCCTCTTTAGCTATGCATCATCTGATATGGCTAAATGTCGCCTGCTCTAACTGACAATAGTTGGCTTTTCCTAATAAGCACGTCTTTGCCCAACAAAAGTAGCTTGGGGATACTTAATATCACAGACTATCGACTTACTGACAACAGGTAAACTTAGTGGCCACAAGCTATCTGGTTACTAGAGGGATAGAGGGAGGAAAACAGTTTCTATGGAAACGGTATCAATTGGTCACAGTGAAAGGAAGTGAGGTGGAGGGGGGTATGTAGAAAGATATTTTCTTTGGTTGTCCTGAACTAATTCCACCAGGGAATGTGAAGACAAATGCGTGTGTGTTCTCGAAGTATCATAGAACATGTGTTATTTGAGCTGGAGTGATATCAAAGATGGTGGCTGAACCCAAGGGGGGCGCACATATTCTTTTTCTTCTTAAAGTTGCATAGTCCGATGGTTTTGACTTTCTGCCATTTTTCTGAGATAAATATATTAAATTGATTGTCATAATTTACCTTACTTTGGTTTGAAGTAACTTTTATTTTAAATGGCCAACTTTTGGGATATTTGAAGTGGAAACGTAAAATTAGTTTTGGCAAGCATGCCAAAACTCTGACACCAAAGGCTTCAGCAGTAACAGGTTCTATTAAATTGACTCAATATTCCCTTCTATGTGGTAACACATACTTAATAAGTGCGTCAGTATCTAAGTTAGATATGTAGGATCAAATCTAGATAATTGTTTGGTTTTGAAAATTTAATGATCCATCGGACTATGCAACTATAAATTACACGTATATGATTTGCTGTATCAATTATGTATTGGCGAGAATATATATATTTCTTTGGGTACATTAGTAGTTTAAGCAGGGGAAATTTCAATCGCGGATGATTGGTCTTCCTCGGTCTTCCTCATTCCACTGCTCCTTGCCCTATCCTAATAATGCCAAGCGCCAGGCTAAGAAGTGACAACTATAAATGTTTATGACCAGACGGGATTGATACTTGTCAACATTGATACTTGTCACTTCCTAGCCATGCGCACAGCATTATTAGGACAAGGACTGGTTAGCTCAGTGTCAGGATAATGTGACTGAGTGGGATATCAGGTCATGGTGCTGGTGGCCTGGTCTTCCAGTGGGGCAGCACTATAAAGTCGCCATGAGTGCGCAGTGTCACAAGTCGGTCCCCGTCATGATATGACCTTACATGTTGCTAGGACGTAAAACAACAACAACAACAAAAAACAAAACAAAAACTATAAATGTTTAGGTTATTGGTTTGACTCGACCAGGTGTCGAACACACGATCCCACGATCTACCAAGATGGGAGATGGACGATCTAACTCATTCGGCCATCCCGTCTGGTTAGTGTAGTGGTCTGCACTGACCTCTCAGGCAAGGAGCCGCATAGACAGGTAGGCGTGGGTAGTGTGTTGATATCAGGGAGCATAGGTGGTGTAATGGTTAGCACACTGCAAAGAGATGTGGGTTCGAGTCCTGCTCTAGGCACAATATTTCCCATTTTCATCACCCCCACGACACTGGTTGCCGTGACCATGATGCTATACAAGCTACGTGCTGTATAGTTGTTGAACCTACCCTGTGTATGTAAGTGCGTTGCATTGCCTGTATGTATGTAATTGTAAGCATTATAAGACTTACAATTCCAGGGGGACGAGCGTAGTGGTCTGCACTGACCTCTCAGGCAAGGAGCCACATAGACAGGTAGGCGTGGGCAGTGTGTTGATATCAGGGAGCCTAGGTCGTGTAATGGTTAGCACACTGGCCTGGAATGCAAAGAGATGTGGGTTCGAGTCCCGCTCTAGGCACAGTATTTCCCATTCTCATCACCCCCACGACATTAGTATTAGTTTAGTATTTGAAGAAACTAGCAATCCACCCCAAAAAAGTAAAATAACCCATCGGCGAGTGCTAAAAGTTGCATAGCTCGATGGTATTGAGTTCCTGTCATTATTGCAGAGAAACATGTTAGCAGGTTCGGTTGATCATTATAATGAACTGTATTCTAGTTTGAAGTAACTTTTATGTTTGAAGTAACTTTTATGTTTGAAGTAACTTTTAGTTTGAAGTAACTTTTATGTTTGAAGTAACTTTTTAGTTTGAAGTAACTTTTAGTTTGAAGTAACTTTTATGTTTGAAGTAACTTTTATGTTTGAAGTAAATTTTATGTTTGAAGTAACTTTATGTTTGAAGTAACTTTTTAGTTTGAAGTAACTTTTAGTTTGAAGTAACTTTTTAGTTTGAAGTAACTTTTAGTTTGAAGTAACTTTTAGTTTGAAGTAACTTTTATGTTTGAAGTAACTTTTTAGTTTGAAGTAACTTTTAGATTGAAGTAACTTTTATGTTTGAAGTAACTTTTTAGTTTGAAGTAACATTTAGTTTGAAGTAACTTTTATGTTTGAAGTAACTTTTTAGTTTGAAGTAACTTTTAGTTTGAAGTAACTTTTATGTTTGAAGTAACTTTTAGTTTGAAGTAACTTTTATGTTTGAAGTAACTTTTTAGTTTGAAGTAACTTTTAGTTTGAAGTAACTTTTATGTTTGAAGTAACTTTTAGATTGAAGTAACTTTTATGTTTGAAGTAACTTTTTAGTTTCAAGTAACTTTTAGTTTCAAGTAACTTTTATGTTTGAAGTAACTTTTAGTTTGAAGTAACTTTTAGTTTGAAGTCACTTTGGAAATATTTGAAGATTAACCTTTTTGTTTTGTTTGTTTAACGACCCTCCAGCACAACAAGTGAATATCGCCTATTGGGGGTCATAGTTGAAGAGTGACCATGCAACATTAATTTTGGCATGCACATCAAAACGTTGACACCCCAAGCGTCAATCGAAACAGGTTCTATTAAATTTACTTTGAACACCCTTCTATGCAGCAACGAATGCTCAATAAGTGCACCAGTATCTAAGTTGGATATGTAGAATCAAATCTAGATAATTGTTTTGGTTGATAAAATTTGACGCTTACATTGGACTATGCAGCTTTAAGTATACCCATGTACTGCATGCTAAAATACCTCATTGCTTAATAATATATGACTGAGTCACATATCACAGCTAACTTGTCTACGCCATCATTTAAAAAAGTCCATGTCCCAATTCCCCTGGCTAATTCCAGAAGCTCTGCCAATAGGTGGTGTACAACCAGTTTATAATGCATATAAATATATATATAAATATTATATACATATTCACATACATAAATATATAGATATATAAATCTGTATAAATCTATCTAAATATTGTAGTGGTCTGCATTGGCCTCTCAGGCAAGGAGTCGCATAGACAGGTAGGCGTGGGTAGTGTGGTGACATCAGAGAGCCTAGGTGGTGTAATGGTTAGTGGCGCGACACGTGAGTCGCAGCTCACCGTCTGGAGATCCTCTGTGCAAAATGTATTGCTATAGAGGATTTCCACCACCAATGTTCCCTCTGGTGGCAATGGCAAGAGCAACTGCTTTCGAGTAACAGCTCATACTGTCATAGTGCAGCTCAGAAGAGTTCAATGGTTAAACACGCCCTCTGGTGGCTTTTGCAGAACTAATGTGGTGTTCTCTGTGGTGGAGTGGTTAGAGTGTCTGACTTTTTTCTAGGTCGAACTCCTAATCTGAAGGTCAGTGGTTCGATTCCCTGTGCCCACACCTCTACCAATTTGGATTATCACTGCTGTGTATAACTTACAGCCTGATCAAAGGCCAGTTGCTCTCATACCATGTCTGTGTGGTGTGGAAGGTTAAAAATCCCTTGGGTCAGTGAAAGTGTAGGCTCGGGCTTTCTATCAACAAACTGTCTAATGGTGAAAACAAGTCTATTCAGATTTATCCATGATAGGCAGTAAAAATCTTCAGAGAAAAAAATGTAGTAGATTCCAGCTCACAATGCAGCATGCTCTGCGGAAAAGGTCTGGTTATAGGGGATTTCCACTACCACCCTGCCCTCTGATGGCATTGACAAAACTAATGGTACGGGTAAAGCGGTGGTCACACATACAACTTTAGGCTGACTTAGATAAGGCAAACTAGTGGCGCGTTCACACACACCGAGTTTGAAAGTGTGTCATGTCCACACATGCAGTACTTAGGCCGTTTAAGGCGGAAGTAGATATCTGCGCATGTGCATGCTCCACCAAACAACAACATCAGAATAAACCGGAAATTGTCTGTGTTTACGCTGGTTCTGACGTGATGTAGGCGGCCTACGTATTGTCGGGAACCCAGCTTAGTAGCCGGAACTTGTTACTGAATACCCACAAGTGTGTATAGCATGTGAAAAACACCAGTGAAACATTGTTAAAAAGTATGTTATCTTAATATGGTATGCTTAGAATTAACCGGTTCTTATTGGTTTGTCTTTATTGGCATCATATATGAGCCTCTGAATAAAGTAGCTAAAAACCAATAAGTCCATTATTTTGCTACATTGGCGGGTTGATGAAGGGTCCCCGGCTGAAATCGACTGGAAAGAACAAACTGATCGCTTGAGTGCGTATGCCTGTGACGTGCTTAAGCTGCCTCAACTAAACTGCTTGTGTCTACACAAGCAAGATAGGCCGACTCAGGCTAGTTCACCACATCTAAACTACCTCGCGATGCGGTTTACTTGAGGCAAAGTAGTTGAGTCGACTCAGCCCTAATTCGCCTCAGCGTCATGGTCACACGCCAAATATGAGTCTACTTAGATGAGGCAAATTAGTTGAGGCGACTTAACGCCCATGTGTGACCATGGCTTAAGAGGTTGCGGTGCTAAATACTCTGTGGAAAAGGTTTGACATTAACTACTAGCAAGTGCCATCTTAACCATGGCTACAAATGAATGCAATGCCCAACGTGCTTACCTTAAACAAATATGCACATGGACCACGGTCTTTAATTTTAAAACACTACAATAAATCAATTAAATTAAACATTCAAAGCAACACTACCTACTTAAAATACATGTACCATCTTCATTGTCGCCATGAGTTAAATAATGCAGGAGTCATTCTGAACGTGTTAATACACATAGTCGCTCATTATATATTTATATAAGTCAAGCCGACTTGGTCATGTTACATGACATTTAAAGACGGTGTGGTCCACTTTGCTAAACGGGTTAATAGAGATACTCACTCATTATATATGTAAATATGTCAACCCGACTCGGTCAGGTGACATGACCTCTAAAGATTGCATGGTCCACTTCTGTGCTGAACGGGGTAATACACATACTCGCTCATTATATATTTAGATAGGTCAAACTGACTCGGTCATGTTACATGACCTTTAAAGACAGTGTGGTTTACTTCTTTGCTGAATGGGTTAATACACATACGCGCTCATTATATATTTAAATAGGTAAAACTGACTCAGTCATGTTACACAACGTTTAAAGATGGCGTGGTTTACTTCTTTGCTGAATGGGTTAATACACATACTCGCTCATTATATATTTAAATAGGTAAAACTGACTCGGTCATGTTACACAACCTTTAAAGACGGCGTGGTTTACTTCTTTGCTGAACGGGTTAATACACATAGTCGCTCATTATATATGTAAATGGGTAAAGCCAACTCGGTCATGTTACATGACCTTTAAAGATGGCATGGTCTACTTCTTTGCTAAATCGGTTAATACACATACTCGCTCATTATATATGTAAATAGGTCAGACCGACTCAGTCATGTTACATGACCTTTAAAGATGGCATGGTCTACTTCTTTGCTAAATCGGTTAATACACATACTCGCTCATTATATATGTAAATAGGTCAGACCGACTGAGTCATGTTACATGACCTTTAAAGACGGTGTGGCCCACTTCTTTGCTGATCGGGTATACACATACTGGCTCATTATATATGTAAATAGGTCAAGCCAGCTCGGTCATGTTACATCACCTTTAAAAAGACGGCATGTCCTACTTCTTTGCCACGTTGATATCTGAGCCAGCTGGCATTAATCACACAGTCTTTCTTATTGGCACCTAATGCATGTGAGTAGAGAGACCCCCACCCCGTGTGTACAAGACATGTGGACGCCCCTGCGCATATATATATATAACGCGTCTTATACTGGCCATCTACATATCTTCCATTAAAAAAACATATAAATTAATTTCCACAATCTCAATTGCCAGTTTCAATTGGCAGTTTCAGTTCCCAGTTTCAATTGGCAGTTTCAATTGGCAGTTTCAATTCTCAGTTTTAATTGGCAGTTTTAATTGGCAGTTTCAGTTCCCAATTTCAATTCCCAGTTTCATTACCCAGTTTCAATTGGCAGTTTCAATTGGCAGTTTCAATTGGCAGTTTCAATTGGCAGTTTCAATTGGCAGTTTCAATTCCCAGTTTCATTACCCAGTTTCAATTGGCAGTTTCAATTGGCAGTTTCAATTGGCAGTTTCAATTGGCAGTTTCAATTGGCAGTTTCAATTCCCAGTTTCAATTCACGACTTTCATTACTATACAGTTCTCTCTCTCTAAAAGTAGCAACGTAGTAGCCATAAATACAAACAGCATTTTCGATGATCAAAGGTCACTCACTATCACTAAAATGTTGCATGATCCGATGGTTTTGAGTGTCTGCAATATTTTAAAATAAATATATGAGGTTCATTATTATAATCTATCTTAGTTTAATTTGAAGCAACTTTTATTATAAATGGCTAACTTTGGGGAGGTTTGAAATGAAAACAAACAAAATTAATTTTGTGCCTATTGAATTGACCTAGTGTACCTTCCTATGCAGCAACAATGCTTTATAAATACACCAGTATCTAAGTTGGATATGAAGGAGTAATCCTAGATCAGTGGTTTGGTTTCTCCATTTTGATACTGCCATATGACTATGCAACTTTAACCGTAAACATTCCGCGTCATATTCCATATTATACACAGCTGTTGTGCCACTGTGCTTATGATATGAGACTAGGGTGGAAAATTCACATAGATAGACAGATGTTCTTTATTTAGACACATCATACATTGTGCAATCATGAGGCTAACCTGGAAGGACAAAGTGACAAATAAGGAAATACTTGAATGGACAGGGCTGCCTCTATGGAAGATCTTCTGATCAAAAAGAATCTATGGTGGACTGGACACCTCATGAGGATGTCATCAGACAGGCTACCAAAGCAGATCCTCTACTCTCAACTGTCTTCTGGTTACAGAAAGAGAGGGCGCCCTCGTCTCCGGTTCAAGGATACCATCAAGAGAAACCTGAAGCTGAGAGACATTAAGACCGACTCATGGACATCACTCTCACAGCAGAGAGCTAAATGGAGAGCGGCAGTCAAGTAATGAAAGCAGTCTTTGTCGCATCGCAACCGACAGCATGATGATGATGACATTATACCATTGCTATGTATACCACCTAAATATATTAATAATATAGGGATACTCAGGATTAATGCGTGCATACTGATTTATAATT
Organism: Branchipolynoe longqiensis; assembly: GCA_030323885.1. Lineage (NCBI taxonomy): Eukaryota > Metazoa > Annelida > Polychaeta > Phyllodocida > Polynoidae > Branchipolynoe > Branchipolynoe longqiensis. The sequence continues at coordinate 94,965,050 of CM059190.1, read as the reverse complement.
GACTTATAAACAGCATAAACCCTAGATAAAGGATTCACCCTGTACTCGCAGTACACGGGTGAATACCAGCCCTATATAAAAATGGTCGGAAAAGCGGAGAAATGAAATGAGAGCCTAATTTCGCAATCTAAGAAGCAACATTTATTCTTTGTATATATCTTCATATTTCGCCGCTACCTTTGAGTTGAAAAATATAATAAAATATCTAGTTTAATAAGATATAAAAGTGAAATCGGCGGCGTTATATGGCTGCCTTCTTGTCTTTTTGCATTCTCTCCCATTTCACCAACTCTGTGCCTATATAACTTTATAAGTATCCATTTGATACTGGAGGCAGACATTCTACTTCCTGTTCTATACTATCACCCATATTTACACTACGTTGTCATTCACCCGTGTACTACAAGTACCGAGTGAATCTTTTATCTACATAAACCCCAAAGTAAATGACCGATTATAGTTAATTACCATGATACACACAGTGTTAAAGTTACATAGTCCGATGAAATATGACATTTTCAAAACCCAAACAATTATCTAGATTTGATTTTTACATATCTAACTTAGATACTGATACACTTATTCAACATTTGATTCTGCATAGAAGGGACTACTAAGTCAATTTAATAGAACATGTTACTGTCGAGGTCTATGGTGTCAGTGTTTTGGCAAGCTTGCCAAAACTAATTTTCCTTGTTTGGACTTCAAATATCTCAAAAGTTTACCATTTAAAATAAAAGTAACTTTAAACTAATGTGAAGTAGATACTAGTGATTGATCTAATATATTTATCTCAGAAAAATTATAGAAACTCAAAACCATCAGACTATGCAACTTTAATGTTAATTCCTAAACGCCCAGAAAGGTTTCTTCATCCAATAACCTTTAACAGATTCCATACATTGCATGCAGTGCAGTGCATTGACTCAAACAAACAAACGGCCCGCTTAATTTGTTAAAACTAGAACATGCAAGAAAGAGGAAAATAACCCAAATCATCGAAATCATTGAAAAAAAAAACCTGCCGACAACAACCCAAAATAATCCATGCTATCCCGAACAGTTCTAGCGAAAGGAAACGAAATGTTGCATTCCGGGTAATTTGATTCGCCGAAGCCGACCAGGCAGACGACAAATAGTGCGAGGCGTCATGGAAGTGTCAAGAGACTGCGCATGCGTCTGCAACCAAGGCAGACGTCTGCTGGTAGCGCGCCAAACTGGCCGACACGCCCCCTGCCAACGAACCGGCGAACTACGCCGGGACGAGGCCACCAGCCAACCGAGTGCCAGCGGTGTGCACTGGGGCGGGTAGTTACCATGGCAACAAACGCAGACGTTACGCATCTCAGGATCCCATGCGTCTGTACTTATTTGAGTACCCATAATGCAACATTCACGATCAAGACCTAAGTAACGTTGCCCGCCTGATTATTAGGGGACACCGACTTGACGACCAGACGTGATGTGATGGCCAGATGAGTTGAGCGTCCGTCTCTCGCTTTGGTAGGTCATGGAATTCCAAATCCCGGGTCAAAGTCAATGCAACGACTTAAAAAAATGTATACTTGTCACTAGCTAGCCAGTCGTTCGGCATTACTAGGATAGCACAAGGACTGGTGCGCTCAGTATCAGGATAATGTGAGAGGGTGGGAAATTGGGTCATGGTTGTCAGTGGCCTGATCTCCCAGTGGGGCAGCACTATAAAGTCACCATCAGTGTGCAGTCACAAGTCGGTACCATTCATGATATGACCTTAGATGTTGCCAGGATGTAAAACTCCAACAAACAAAATCTGCCTACCTGTATGTCATTACTTTTGATCCCTGAGTTGGTTGGCTGTTGGAGTTTTACGTCCTGTCAACATCTAAGGTCATATCAGGACGGCCATGATCCCTGGGAAATTTGTTGCGCACACAATTAATTAATTATGGGCCTTGAACCCCCCCCCCCACTTCACCCCCCCTCCCCCCCTCCCCACCCCCTAGTCTCTCACCACCCACTAACGGCAGACCTTTACAACGACAGAAAGGGATATGGGGGGGGGGGGGCGGAGGGAGGAGAAGGAGGAGAAGGAGGAGAGATTTCTTTTCTTCTCATAATTAATTGAGAAAAAAGGTTTTGCAGCAGCGACAACTTAAATAAATCCCAAACAATTACCGGACCAAGCAGAAAAGAAACAACACTGGCCATAAGTCGGCTAACCGAATCCAGCCCATAAGTGACCTGTCTACTGACTTCCTGTCTGATGAGATTTGATAAATAATGAGCAATAATACCCATAAACAACTTATGTGTTACCAAATTTCATTGGGTTACATGCTGCAAATTGTGTATTCAACAGTTATTGTATACCTTATTCTATTTACCTTTTGTGTAAATAACCCTGAATTGATAAATGGCTGGAAGACCTGGCTTCGGCACTGACAAAAGAATTATTCAGCAGAATATAGATATTTACCACCAAACCCCCCCCCCCCCAAACAATGCCCCTACCCTCATCATCCCGACACACACGCTCCCTCCATACCCTGGCGGCCAGCGGAAGTGATGGCACTAATCCCATCCACCTGGCGGCAAAACAGAACACTACTCGTTCTATAAATTCAATCCCTTGCCAATTACCTAACAAAGTCGGCGGGTGTTACACAATTGATTAATTTTGCGTCTTGAACCCCCACCCCACCCCTCCCCCACCCCTCCCCCCTCTCCACCCCCGCCCCCACCCCCACTCAACCCCACCTCCACCCCCACCACATCCCCACACCCTAGTCTCTCACCACCCACTAACGGCAGACCTTTACAACGACGGAAAGGGATATGGGGGGGGGGGGGGAGGAGGGATGAGAAGGAGGAAAGATTTCTTTTCTTCTCATAATTAATTGAGAAAAAAGGTTTTGTAGCAGCGACAACTTAAATAAATCCCAAACAATTACCGGACCAAGCAGAAAAGAAACAGCAACACTGGCCACAAGTCGGGCTAACCGAATCCGGCGTGTAAGTGACCTGTCTACTGACTTCCGGTCTGATGAGATTTGATAAATAATGAGCGATAATACCCACAAACAACTTTTGGGTTACCAAATTTCATTGTGTTACATGCTGCAAATTGTGTATTCAACAGTTATTGTATACCTTATTCTATTTATAGTTTTCTAGACAAATTTATAGTATATATAGACAAATAGTTTTGCGCCTGTCTGGACATGTTCTTTCCGGTGTGAAACCTCTATTTGCTCCCCGAGAGAGTGCCACTGGTAACTTGCAAAAGCCAGCAGCAGTTCAACACTTTTGCAGGCAGCTTTCATGAAATGTAGACCGACTCATGGACATCACTCTCACAGCAGAGAGCTAAATGGAGAGCGACAGTCAAGTAATGAAAGCAGTCTTTGTCACATCGCGACCGACATCATGATGATGATGATGATTCTATTTACCTTTTGTGGGGTGTGTGTGTAGGGGAGAGTGAGACCCACACTCTGGAAATCTGTGGGGTTTAAACAAAAGTTTAGTTCCAATAATTTAAGGAACAACCCTCCACCCCCACCCCGCTTTTCTAATAAATTGTAAAAATGATAGTTTAAAAACACACACGTCGAAATACGTGCATCTCCACATCCACCCACACTCCCATCCCCACCCCACAACCCACACTCCACTCCTCACCCCCACATCCACCCCACACTCCCCCACCCATCCCCACAACGCACACTCCAGTCCTCATCCCCACCCCATCCCCACAACCAACACTCCACTCCTAACCCCCCACACCCCCACCCACACACCCACACCCATCCCCACAACCGATACTCCACTCCTCACCCCCCACATCCACCCCACACCTCCCACACCCATCCCCACAACACACACTCCAGACCTCAACCCCCACATCCATCCCCACAACCCACACACCAATCCTCCCCACAACCCACACTCCACTCCTCAACCCACATCCACCCCACACTCCCATCCCAATCCCCACAACCCACTCCTCACCCCCACATCCATCTCCCACTCCCACACCCATCCCCACAAGCCACACTCCAGTCCTCACACCCACACCACCCCCAAACTTCCATCGCCACACTCCCAACCCTAACCCCACAATCCCCACTCCTCCCATCCTCACAACCCCCACCCACCCCCACACTTCCATCCTTACAACACCCAATCCACTCCTCACACCCACTCCACCCCAACACTTCCATCCCCACAAACCACACTCCATTCTTCACCCCCACATCCACCACCATACTCCCAACCCTGCCCCCCACACTCCACTCCCCACCCCTTACCCCCCCCACCCCCCACCCATGTTCGAGGCAGTGCACTAAAACACTGATGTCAAACACTGCCTGGCAAAGCACTGGCTAGAACTAATCGCATCGTTATGTAGATGGCAACTTACTATTGTTCGAGAGATAAGATACACCCCCAGTAACGTAGGCGACTTTAATTGCCCTTTTTGGTTTACGCGCGCGACACGAATAGAGGCGAACAATGGGGTGGGAGGGAAAAATGTGTATTTATCGAAGTCATAAAGTGTTGGCACAAAGAGCGCAGGTTGGGAAAAAGCGCAATTAGCTTCACCTTAAAGAAATGCGATGATCAGACAGTTGACCTTTAATGTGGGATAAAGCCATAAACGTCATGCCTAATGCACCAGGCACATATCATGGTGCAAACTATGTCTACACACATACTATATCTGCCCATATAGCACAATCAAACTTTTAAGTTTTAGACATATGCCGAAAGTTTTATGCCAAAGTTATGCGACCGCTTTACATTGAAGCTAAATAACATTGTGGAACATTTGTGTAATATAGATGAACGCAACAACCAGGTGGTGTTGCCAAATGAGTTGAGTTCAGCACTCGCTTCTCATGTGGCGGGTCGTGGGTCTGAAATCCCGGCTGAGTGAAACCAATGACTTTGAAATTTTATTCTTGTCGCTAGCTAGTGTGGCGCTTGGGATGTACTAAGGTAGGACGAGGAGCAGTGGAATGAGGAAGACCAATTTTCTGTAATTGAACATGTCCACCTTGCTTAATCAATGAATGTATGAAAAAAAAAAAATTTCCACTCGTTAAGTTTTACATATGGGTCAGGTGAGAATTTAATTCCCATCCTCCCCCGCGACAGGAATGCGCTGATATATGGAAGTTCATTTCTAAATCACCAGGAAGAGACGACAGTAAATAAAAAAGTAGTAGCTAAGCATTTATTACAAGATATGAGCTTTGAAACACAATGGCCTCATGGGTAGATATTTTCATTGATTTAGAAACAGTCACATCATGATTATTGCCTCTAACCCCACGTCATGGCGATAGAGCGTTGCATAGTTCGCTGGTGCCGCGGATTCAGTTCTCCACATCGCTTCTGCGCATGCGTCAAAATCGAACAGCATCATCAAGGCATTGTCAATGGTCGTGAGCAATCTTCATACAGAAAAAGTAAAATATCTCTAAACCACACCACCCAGAAAGAAATCGCTTGGTACACATATAGAAAACATGTTTACCAAAAAGATTATATTACATTGATATGGTTAGGGTTCGGGATTTCTATTAATTTTGAATAATGTTTTGCACTGCGCGTACCGGCAAACTCAAGGCATTGTCAATGGTCATGAGCAATCTTCATACAGAAAAAGTGAAATATCTCTAAAAGCACACCACCTAGAAACAAATCGCTTTGTCCACATATAGAAAACATGTTTACCGAAAAGATTATATTAAATTTATAAGGTTAGTGACACTGACAGTATAGAGACAGTATGAGGCAGCGATTTGCGGCGATCAGTGACGGTTTGAATCTGGCTCGATGTTGACACATGCGCAGATGATCCTGTTCGATTTTGATGCATGCGCAGAAGCGATGTGGAGAACTGAAACTGGTGGAGAACTGAAACTGCGACGCCGGGTCAGGAGCCGGACATAGCTTAGGCGGTAGCATGTCTACCTGTGAAGCTGTCGGTCATTTGATCGATCCTTCTCAGTGGACCTATTGGCAGTTTAGGCTAATTTCCATTCAAACCAGTGGTCCACAACTGATTTATATAAGGCTGTGGTATGTGTTGTCATGTCTATGGGAAAATGCATATATAAGACCCTTTGCTGCTTAGTGGAAAGAGTAGCATATGTGGTGGCAGTGGGTTTCCTCCAAAGAAATATGTTAGAATGACCATATGATTGATATCCAATACCCAATGATAAAAATCAATGCGCTCTTGAGGCGTCGTTAAATAAAACAAACCTTTAGATCACCGGGCCACACCTGATTCAAATAGCTCATCGATACGCTACTAGGATTAGGTGGTGGTCGTGACTGGTTAAGGAGGAGCCCACATCCCCCACCCTTAATTGACCCCTTGTTTGTTGTTGTTTTACATCCTAGCATCATCTAAGGTCATATCAGGACCGGTGCCGACTTGTAACAGTGTGCACTCATGGCGACTTTATAGTGCTGCCCCACTGTAAATAAAATCGGGCCACCAGCACCATGACATGATACCCCACTCAGTCACATTATTGTGACACTGAGCCAACCAGTCCTTGCCATATCCTAATAATGCCGAGTGCCTGGCTAGGAAGCGCCAAGTATAAATTTTCAAGTCATTGGTTTGACTCGACCCTTAAAGCCAGTGAGTTGCGTTACCACCAGCGACAACCTGTTGGCAATTAAACTAACCAATGTAAACACGAGAAGGAACTAAAAGAAATAGGATTTAAGCAATTATGAAAGGCACCAAACACCAGGGGTGGATTGATGACTGCGTCTGTGTGATGATTGATCACGTGACAAGGCCTAGCGTCGCTGCGAGTTCCTCGCATTCCCGCCATCAATCCAGCATGCTCATTGTCGGGGCGCGTCTCGCTTATGCTAATCAGCCATAGTTACGCCCTAACTCCGCAGCCATTGCCCGCTCATCACCAGCTGTGGTGTCCCGTCCCCCTTCCCGCTATCCTCTTCACCTTTCTACCGGATGCGGTGGTGGTGGCGGTGGCCGGATAGGTAGAGCGCAGGGAAATCGGGAGTTGGATTCCCATTCGACTCAAAGCAATGATTTACCAAATGTATACTTGTCGCTTCCTAGCTTGCCATTAATAGGATAGGGCAGTGACTGGTTAGCTCAGTGTCAAGATAATGTGAGTGAGTGGGATATCGGGTCATGGTGCTGGTAGCCTGATTTCCCAATGAGGCAGCACTATAAAGTTGCCATGAGTGTGCACTGTCACAAGTCAGTACCCATCCTGATATGACCTTAGATGTTGTCAGGATATAAAATTCCAACAACCAACCTTTACTTTTCTACCCACTTCCTACTGATCTTGTTCTCTCATCCTTCCGCCTCTTTTGCTTCCCCCCTCTCGCCAACCAAGGCCCCTTCAAATACCTCCAACCACCAACTTCGGCCTTGGAAATATCCTCATCTCAACAGTCCACATCTAGCTTCCTAATTTAAAAAAACCTCCTCCAAACAAATTCCCCCTTTAAACCTCTCTCCCCCTATACTATCGTCTGCCAACCTACCACGTCTCAGCTGTGATCTGGAATTCAAAATCCTCCCTCCCCCCCTTTCCAATTTCTCCTTCCAAACCACCGGTTCCAGCCTTTTCTTCGCAACTTCGCCCTTCCTGCCCAGTCCCCAACCCTCCCCAGTCAGTCCCAGCCTCCCGACGCCTCACCCCACCCCGCCTCTCTCCTACCCCTCCCCTATCCTCCCCTCTCCTCTCCCCCCTTCCCTCCCCTGCCCTGCCCTCCCTTCCCCTACTCTCCCTTCCCCTCCCCTCCCTTCCCCTGCCTTGCCCTGCCCTGCCCTCCCTGCCCCCTGCCCTGACCTGCCCTCCCCTACCCATCCCCGTCCCCGTCCCCATCCCCCTCTCCTCTTCCTCCCTCTCCTCCCTCCCTCTCCATCCCTACGCCTCCTTTCCATTCCACTCCTCCCACCCATCTCCCGCCCATCCCCTTCTCCCCTCCCTTTCCTACCCCCCTCGCCCCATCCCTCTCTCCTCTCTTCCCCCCCACCCAGTAGTACACACTCTGTAATGGAGAACCCTCAATATATTACATACCCAACACCCCCTTCTATCCACCCACCCCGTGTTACTAACTCCTTTCACGCTACTTTTCCCCAGCGCATTAAGGACTCATTGGTTCCACGATAAATAGCCACCCCCAACTTCCCTCCCCACCCCACCCCACCCCACCCCAGCTCCTCCCAACCAGCCCCATCTCTCCTCCTCACCCCACCTCACCCCACCCACCCCAGCCCCATCCCTTCCTGCCCCATCCCTCAAAAACACACTCGCCAACCCACCCCACCCCATCCCCGTCCCCCATCCTCTCCTCCCTCCTCTCCTCCCCCCCCCCGTCTCCTGTCCACGTCCCCATCCACACCATCCCTCCCCTCCCTTGCCTAGCCCCTCTTCCACTCCCTCTCCTCCCGCCCTTGCCCTCCCTCTTTCCCCCCCACTCCACCCCCCGCCCCCATCCTTCTCTTCCCGCCCCACCCAGTAGTACACACTCTGTAATGGAGAACCCTCCATATATTACATACCCTACACCCCCTTCTATCCACCCACCCCGTGTTACTAACTCCTTTCACGCTACTTTTTCCCATGCATTAAGGACTTTGGTTCCACAAAATACCACCCCCAACTTCCCTCCCCACCCCACCCCACCCCACCCCACCCCACCCAGCCCCATCCTTCCTGTCCCATCCCTCACAAACACACCTCGCCCCACCCCACCCCACCCCATCCCTTCCACACACCCCTTCCCCACATCACCCATCACTCCCTCACACACCCACACCCACACCCACACACACACCCATACCCACACCCACACCCACACACACACCCATACCCACACCCACACCCACAGACACACCCAACCCTACCATCACTCCCTCATACACACATACCTGCCCTACCCACCCTACGTCACCCTACCTTACCCCACATCTTACCCACACACCCTACCCCATCTCTGACACACCTATCCCGCCCCACCACAATCCCCCCCTCCCCATCCCTCATAAAACACACCCCACCCCCCGCCCCACCCTACCCAACACCCGATCGCATCATCCACACCCCCTCTCCACCCCACCCATCACTCCCTCACACACCCCCACCCCCACATCACCCATCACTCCACCCCACACACCCCCACACACCCAACACCCCTGGCGTGCTTTGCATATAGCACTGACAATGGTCGGGTGCCGTCACAAAAAACGGAAACTGTCAATCGTGGTGTCTTTTTTGGCCGACTGTCAGCGGTAACAATGGCCGCCGCTGGCCGCCAGTGGGCGCCACCCTACATCAATAGTTAGGACGCATGAAAAATGGACCGCGTCTCGATAGGGTCCAGGTCGTGTGGCAATCACAACGGGGTGTTTCACCAACCCCTCACCACCACACCAGACAGGAGTCACAAATAAATCACATACACCCAAAACAAATATTCCTTACTCCCTGCGCTAACAACGCCGCGCGTGTGCACACGTACACACATACACGCATTTACACATGCACATGTACGTACACACACGCAGATGTACGTACACACACGCACATGCACGTGCACATACGTATACACACGCACACACCCACATACACACACACACACATGCATACACATAGATACACATGCACATGTTTACACACAAACACGCAAACACTCAAATGCACGCGCACACACCTACACAGATGCACACACACACACGCATAAACGCACATGCACACACATACACACACGCATATGTACACACATACACATACGCATACACAGACACACATGCACATATGCACATCTATGTACACACATGCGCACACACGCACGCACACGCATGCGCACACACATTTATACACATGCACGCATGCACATGCACGCACGCGCACACACACACGCACGTACACACGCGGGCACACGCACATGCAAACACACGCACACACAACAAAATATTGACCTAAAACAAAAACAAATCAACTACCTCGAAAATAAACCTCACCTCATAAATAACCCCACCCCCCTTCCCCAACTCCTAAAAAAACCCTACCCCAAACCTACTACCTCCCACCTCCCACCGGATGCTGCTGTGAATTACCCCTATCGGCCATGTTGTCACAACACAACGCAGAGATACAAGAGTGCGATCCATAACCGCCATTACGCATCCCACTTGGAATAGAACGCAGCGAAAATCGCGTTGGTTTAATGGTTGTGGGAGTTTTACGTCATGACAACATCTAAGGTCATATCAGGACGGGTACCGACTCATGACAGTGCACACTCATGGTGACGTTATAATGCTGCCCCACTGGGGAATCAGGCCACCAGCACCGTGATCCAATATTCCACTCAGTCACATTATCCTAACACTGAGCTAACCAGTCCTTGCCCGATCCTTTTAATGCCGATCGCCTGGCTAGGAAGCGACAAGTATCAATTTGATAAGTCATTCATTTGACTCGACTGGGAACCGAACTCCTTCGGCCGCGAGGCCCGCGCTCTGCCGATTAGGCCACCGCGCCCGATGCGTCGGTGTAAATTCTACCAGAGGGCGCCCGGTTAGCTCACCAGGTGGCGTCCTGACGACGCCATGCATATATAGGGCGGCTCCAAATTTTCGGCAGCACTGATTTATTTGCGTCACTTCCGGTTTGAGGGACCTTTTGTTTTCTCCTCCTCTCCCATCATCCTGGTCATGCTCCTCCTCCTCCTTCTTCTTGTTTTTCTTGTTCTTCTTCCTCCAGGTCTTCTTCCTTCTCTTCTTTCTCCCGTTCCCATATGACGATAAATATTGCTAGGATGTAAAGCCCTAACAAATTATTTATTTATTTATTTAGAGGTATGGTCTTTTCTTTTCTCCTCCTCCTCTTCCTTCCTCCTCCTCCTCCTCCTTCTTCTTCTTCTTCTTCTTCCTGACATGATATTACAATAAGTGGTTCTCCTCCTTCTTCTTTTTCTTTCTCCCGTCCTGGTTTGACGGTATATGTTGGTAGGGCGCAAATCCCCAGAAAACAATAATCTTTTATTTTATTTATTAAATTTTTATTTTATTTGTTTGTTTGTTTAAATTGATTTATTTAGGGGGAGGAGCCTTTCTTTTCTCCCACTCACCTTCCTTCCTCTTTCTCCCCTCCTTCTTGTCCTCTCCTTCCTTCCTCCTCTTTTTCTGCTCCTTCTGTTCCTGCTCCTTCTCCTTCTTTTTCTTCATTCTCCCATCCTGATATGACACTAAATGTTGCCAAGACGTATAGCCCCATAAACCAACCTTTCTCTTATTTATATATATATATATTTGGGGGTGTGGGGGGGGGATGTGGGGGGCGGGTGGGCTGGAGTGGCCTGGGAGTTATGGGAGCTGCAGGGTGTGGGAGGGGTGTGGGGGAGAGAAGGGCGATCGCACACGATATGCACGCAGGGGGCGCCACCTGTGTGACTAATCAATTATTAGCCAATGACACCAGCGGATTAATACTGCCTCAGCTATCCTGTTGGTAATTAATCACCGCAAACGCGATATGCGTCTCCAAGGGTAAGAGCAAGCATGATGAGGGTTATGTGGTGTGGGTGGTGTGGGAGGTGTGGGTGGTGTGGGTGGTGTGAGTGGTGTGGGTGTGTGGTGGTGTGGGTGGGTGTGGTGTGGGTGGTGTGGGAGGTGTGGGTGGGGGGGTGGTGTGGGTATGTGGGTGGTGTGGGTGGTGTGGGTGGTGTGGTGGTGTGGGTGGTGTGGGGTGGTGTGGGTGGTGTGGGTGGTTGTGGGTGGTGGTGGGTGGTGTGGTGGTGGGGTGGTGTGGTGGTGTGGGTGGGTGGGTGGTGTGGGTGGAGGGTGGGTGGGTGGTGTGGTGGTGTGGGTGGTGTGGGTGGTGTGGGTGGTGTGGGTGTTGTGGGTGATGTGGGTGGTGTGGGTGTGGGGTGTGGGTGGAGTGGGTGGTGTGGGTGGGTGGGTGTTTGGTGGTGTTGGGTGGTGTGGGTGTGTGGGTGGTGTGTGTGTGAGGGTTGTTGGTCGGTGAAGGGTGGTGTGGGTGGTGTGGGAGGTGTGGGTGGTGTGGTGTGTGGGTGTGTGGGTGGTGTGGATATGTGGGAGGTACCGGTGGTGTGGGTGGTGTGTGTGGTGTGGGTGGTATGGGTGATGTGCAAGGTATGGGCATGTGGGTCGTGTAAGTCGTGTGGCATGTGTTTTTGGGGAGGTGTGGTGGTATGGGTGGTGTGGGTGGCATGGGTGGTGTGGGTGGTGTGGGTGGTGTTGGTGGTGTGGGTGGTGTGGGTGGTGTTGGTGGTGTTGGTGGTGTGGTTGGTGTGGATGGGTGGGTGGGTGGATGTGTTGTGGTACGGGTTGTTTGTGTGGTTGTGGTGTGTGGGTGGTATGGGTGGATGTGGGTGGTGTGGGTGGTGTAGGTGGGTGGGTGTGTGGGTGGTGTGGGTGTGCGGTGGTGTGCGTGGTGTGGGAGGTGTGGGTGGTTTGGGTGGTGTGGGTGGTGGGGTGTGTGGGTGATGTGGGAGGTGTGGGTGGTGTGGGTGGTGTGGTGGTGTGGGTGGTTTGGGTTGTGTGGGTGGTGTGGAGTAGGTGTGGGTGGTGTGGTTGGTGTGGGAGGTGTGGGTGGTGTGGGTGGTGTGGGTGGTGTGGGTGGTGGGGGTGGTGTGGGTGGTGTGGGTGGTGTGGGTGGTGTGGGAGGTGTGGGTGGTGTGGGTGGTGTGGGTGGTGTGGGAGGAGGGGTGGGTGGTTGGTTGTTTGATATTTACGTCCTGGCAACATCTATGGTCATGTCAAGCCTGCACCGACTTGTGACAGTGTGCAGTCATGGCGACTTTCTAGTGCTGCCCCACTGGGAAATTAGGCCACCGGCACCATGACCCAATATCTCACTCAGTAACATTATTCTGACACTGATCTAACCAGTCCTTGCCTTGTCCTATTAATGCCGAGCGCCAGGGTAGGAAGCGACAAGCATCAATATTATAAGTCATTCGTGTGATTCGACGGGGAATCTCCCACACGGGAGGCCTGCGCTCTAGCACTGTCTACTGATTCGGCCACCGCGCCTTATGGGAGGAGCGGTGTGTGGGGTAACATCGGCGATTTGTTGAGGCACTGTACCCCGTGTATACGATGGGGGATGCACTATTACTAACACATCACCGAACCGATGGCGGAGGGGCGGGGCGGGGCGGGGCGGGGCGGCACTGGACGGGGCGGGGCGGGGCGGCGGCGGGGCGGGGCGGGGCGGGCGGTGGTGCGGTCGAGTGCGTGGCGGGGCGGGGCGGGGCGGTGCGGGTGGCGGTTGCGGGGCGGTGCGGGGCGTGGGCGTGGTTGGGCGGTGCGGTGCGGGGCCGGCTGGCTGTGGGGTGGGGCGGTGCGGTGCGGGGCGGTGCGGTGCGGGGCCGGGGCGGCGGTGCGGTGCGGTTTGGGTGCGGGGGTGGGGCCGGGGCGGGGCGGGGCAGTGCGGTGCGGGTATTCGGGACGGTGCGGGGTGGGGGGGCGGGGCGGGGCGGGGCGGGGGCCGGGGCGGGGCGGGGCGGGGAGGTGCGGTGCGGGGCGGGGCGGGGCGGGGGGGGTGCGGGGCGGGGCGGGTCGGGGCGGTGCGGGGCGGGGCGGTGCCGGGGCGGGGTGGTGCGGGGCGGTGCGGGGCGGGGGGGCTGGCGGTGCGGGGCGGTGCGGGGCGGTGCGGGGCGGGGGTGGTTGGGCGGTTGCGGTGCGGGGCCGGGCGGTGTGGGGTGGGAGCGGTGCGGTGCGGGGCGGTGCCGTGCGGGGCGGGGCGGTGCGGTGCTCGGTGTGGTGCGGGGTGGGGGCCAGGCGGGGCGGGGCAGGGCGGTGCGGGTCGGGACGGTGCGGTGCGGGGTGGGGCGGGGCGGGGCGGGGCGGGGGCGGGGCGGGGGCGGTGCGGGGCGGTGCGGTGCGGGGCGGGGCGGGGCGGGGCTGGGCGGGGCGGGGCGGGGCGGGGCGGGGGCGGGGCGGGGCGGGGCGGGGCGGGGTGGTGCGGTGCGGTGCGGTGCGGTGCGGTGCGGGGAAGTGCGTTGCGGTGCGATGCGGTCGGGGTGGTGCGGTGCGGGGCGGGCGGTGCGGTGCGGTGCGGTGCGGGGCGGGGGGTGCGCAGGCGGGGCGGTGCGGGCGGTGCGGGCGGGCGGGGCGGTGCGGGGGCGGTGCGGTGCGGGCGGGGCGGGGCGGGGCGGGGCGGGGCGGGGCGGGGCGGGGCGCGGGTAATCCGTTAGAGCGGTGCATTCTGCCCTACCCAATGCATCGCCATTCTTAGCACAAAGTGAGAAGTGCCGACCTCAGCCTCTGATGGCTGACGGCCACTCTGTATCCGACCTCACAACTAACACCCAGTCACACCCCCGCCACACCCACACACCTCTCCAACATCTACCCACCCACTCACAACTAACACCCAGCCCCGCCCGCCCCGCCACACCCACACACCCCACACCTCTACAACATCTACCACCCACTCACAGCTAACACCCTATACCCCGCCCTCCACCACCCACACCCACCACACCTCTACAACATCTACCCATCCACTCACAACAACACCCGCCCTCGCCCACCCGCCCCCACACAACCCACACACACCCAACCTCTACAACATCTACCCACCCACTCACAGCTAACACCCAGTCCCACCCGCCCTCCACACCCACACACCCCACACCTCTACAACATCTACCCACCCACTCACAGCTAACACCCAGTCACACCCGCCCTCCACACCCACACACCCCACACCTCTACAACATCTACCCATCCACTCACAACTAACACCCAGCCCCGCCAACCCGCGCCCCACCACACCAACACACCACGCACGTGTCCAACATCTACCAACCCACCACTCACCTCTAAACCGCCCAACCGCCCCGCGCCCCCCACCAACACCCACAGACCCACCCACCTGTCCAACATCTACCAACCCACCCACTCACAACTAATACCCAGCCCACCCGCCCGCGCCCCTCCGCACCCACACACCACACACCTCTCCAACATCTACCCACCCACCCACCCATCTTCTAACTACCTCTCCATCTCAACTCACGCATACATATAAAGTAAAACCTCTCTAATCCGACCGGCCATGGTACCGACTTTAAATGGTCCATTTAGGGAGGTGGTAGATTGAGGGATTTATTTTCATCATTACAACGGTATTGTATGGGAGATGGTTTGAGACCCAAATAAAGCGATCAACATAAGGGAGTGGTCAATCTGTAGAGGTGGTCGGTTAGAAAGGTTTTACTGTATATAATAACCCTTACTGCCCCTTTATGTCCTGTGTTACCCACGCCAGTGTTTATTGGCCTTACTGAGCTGCTCATTTTATAGGGTCAAGCTGAGCTGCTCACCTCGGCGTTCACTTTTATTATTGATCCACATTGAGCTACTCACGCTGAGATTTGCTTACCCAGCCGTGTTATGCTGAACAGCTGTCGTTTATGTTCACCTGATTTACTGCATCGCACTGAGCTGGTCATTGTGACGTTTACTTGCCACATAATGTCACACTGAGCTGCTCGTGGTGATGCTAACCTGTCACATAACGTCACACGAACTTGTCTTATAATGCTACACTGAACTGCTCCCGGTGTCACTAACATAATGTCACATTGAGTTGCTCCCAGTGATGCTAACATATCTTGTAATGCCACATTGAGCTGCTCTTGGTGTCGCTAACATATCAAAATGCCACACTGAGCTGCTCCCAGTGACGCTAACTTGTCTCATAATGCCACACTGAGCTGCTCCCGGTTTCGCTAACATATCACATAATGCCACACTGAGCTGCTCTCAGTGACGCTAACTTGTCTCATAATGCCACATTGAGCTGCTCCTGGTGTTGCTAACATATCCCATAATGTCACACAGAGTTGTTCCCAATGACGCTAACATATCCCATAATGCCACACTGAGCTGCTCCCGACATCGCTAACTTGTGTCATAATGCCACACTCAGCTGCTCCCGGCGTTGCTAACTTGTCTCATAATGCCACACTGAGCTGCTCTCGGTGTCGCTAACTTGTCTCATAATGCCACACTCAGCTGCTCTCAGTGTCGCTAACTTGTCTCATAATGCCACACTCAGCTGCTCCCGGCATCGCTAACTCCTCTCATAATGCCACACTCAGCTGCTCTTGGTGTCGCTAACTTGTCTTGCAATGCCACACTCAGCTGCTCCCGGTGATGCTAACTTGGCTCATAATGCCACACTCAGCTGCTCCCGGCATTGCTAACTTGGCTCATAATGCCACACTGAGCTGCTCTCGGTGTCGCTACATTGTCTCATAATGTGACACTGAGCTGCTCCCGGCGTCGCTAACTTGTCTCATAATGCCACACTGAGCTGCTCCCGGTGACGCTAACTTGTCTCATAATGCCATATCGAGCTTCTCCTGGTAATGCCCGCTTGCGACTTTGAGTTAATCTCAGCTGCCCTCACTCATCAATAGTGCCTTACATAATTCAACTATGTTTACAACCCACCTAAGTTCTAGTTACTGACTTGACTCAGTCAGTCAGTCACACATATTGAGGTGTTCATACTAATGGATACTCTGTGTTTTAAGGGGTCGCGTCGTGCAACTAAGTTCTTTAATTACTCTAAAACAAATGACCATTGCCATAGTGTAGCTTTATTGTTCGGCGCTTTAGAATTGCTTCTACTAGTCATGACACTCTATTGAGTAGATAATATCATTATTTATGACCAACCACCGAATCACCATAGCAACAGTTTCCACCTCATCCCATCTGAAGCAGTTATATGAAAACACAAATTGGTTTCTCGTTCCCCATCGAATTAAACCAATCACTTATAAAAGTGATGCTTGTCGCTTCCTAGCCTGGCGCTTGGCATCAATAGGATAGGGTATGGGACTGGTTAGCTCAGTAGTTTTGAAGATCGCACAGTCCTGTCCCAAGGTGCTGGTGTTCTGGTGAGGATACTGGTATTCAAGAGAAGAACAGGGCAATACGTCTCCATTGGTTGTCCGTATTATGACGTCATTAAAATAGTGGGTACCTAGTCAAAATGAGTGGTCGTGGGAAATTTAAAACATGCTTTTTACTTCTTTTGGCTAGCAGCATTATAATGCCTTGGTCACAAATGCGTTAAGGCGTGCTTGTGGCAACCGTAGGTCGCCGCGTCGGCCAGACCGCTCGGTGACTGTACAGTGTTGCAGTTTTTGGCTAGCATTTTTTTAAAGTTGGAGTTATCTTAACTTCGAAAAATCGCAATGCCGCAGGCCGCAATCCTGGCAATCCAGACTCCACAACACTGTATGATTACCTTTGTTTACATCAATAAAAATGGTATAAAATGAATATCAATATGGTACAAAATTCATGTTTGTGTGATCAATATTAAGAAAGTTGTGACTTTTATGTATATTAAATACATATAAAACTTCAACACAACCCGTACAGTTTGTGAATAGATAAACTGCAGACCGCAACACCGTAACATTTGCATGAACTGCAAGACACACACCGCAAGACCGTATGGTGCCTGCAGCATTTGTGACCTAGGCATTAAGCTGCAGTACCTTTACTCATAGTAGGTCACACACATACACGCACATACACACACAAACATATCTAATATATAGAGTATATACAATATACATAATATATACATATAATATATGAACATATATAATGCATGTAATGATGCAATGTGCATAATATACGCAATGCACGTAATGTACTTAATCTACATATTGAACTGAATGTTTGGAATGTACGTAATACATATTATACATATAACAAATATAGCACATATAACAGATATCACACATACATTATACATATAACAAATATAGCACACATAACAGATATCACACATACATTATACATATAACAAATATAGCACACATAACAGATATAACACATATATTATACATATAACAAATATAGCACACATAACGGATATAACACATACATTATACATATAACAAATATAGCACATATAACAGATATAACACATACATTATACATATAACAAATATAGCACATATAACAGATATAACACATACATTATATAATAAAAAATCACACGGCCGACTGACTGCCACTCGGCTATTTCGGCCGGGTGCCAGTCGCACCTGGTTCGCCAGGCTGCTCCACCAACTCCTCAGGACCATAGAGCACATCATAATATTTGCAATGAGCCAAGAACACATGAAGTAACTGTATCGGTTCGCACTCAACCAATTACAAACAAGTCTCAATAACATTTGCCTAATAATATCTATCTTAATTAGAACCCTCCAGCCCGCTGCTCCAACAATTACATAGAATCATAGAAGCATCAAGTATCTGTATCGGTTACCACCCAACCAACTGCAACTGCCAGTCTTAATAATATTGCATACATAATATTTATACTCCACATAAAATGTATAATATGTATAATATAATATATGTAATACATATATAATATATAATAAATATAATACATATAATACATATAATATACACCATATATCATATTTATAATATACTTAATATAATATATAATATAAAATATACTAATATAATATACTTAATATAATATATAATATACTTAATATAATATATAATATACAATATACTTAATATAATATATAGTATACTTAATATAATATCTAATATACTTAATATAATATATAATATACTTAGTATAATACTTAATATACAATGTACTTAATATAATATACTTAATATAATATATAATATATAATATACCTAATATAATATATAATATATAATATATAATATACTTAATATACTTAATATAATATATTTAATATAATATATAATTATAATGTACAATATACAATATACAGTATACAGTATACAGTATACAATATACAATATACAATATACAATATACAATATATAATATATAATATATTATATATATATATATAATATATGTGCTTTATAAGCACCAGTCTAGTGCCCGCAGCCCCAGCTCCGTATTATAATCTACCAAACACCGAGAACATTCCAACACACAAGCATTAACCCCTTCCCTACAACTACCACCACAACCTTCGCCTCAGACAAAACACACACACAACACACATTGCAACACACACAAAACACACGCCCCGTCATGTGCTCGTACCTCTGATGTCACACTTCACTGAACAATGCCCAATACACCTCCGCCTCTCCAATCCCCCCCTCCCCCATCACCCCATCATCCCCCCCCCCCCACACCTTGTCCATCGTCACACATACTGCCCGGTTACAGTTATTGGTGCGATTCTGGCAGACAATGCACACTGGGTCGTGGGCGCCGTGATAATCTGATCCCCATCTCCGGCACACTATGAGCTGCTCTTCCTTCTCCACCCCCTTCCCCGCCCTGCCCCCATCTCGCCTCCCCGCCTCCTCGCCTCCCCGCCTCCCCGCCGCCCCACCGCCCCGCCCACTGCTACACCACCCCCTCCCTCCTGCCCCAGTCTCCCCACTCCCCACTGCTACCCACTGTTACACCGTCCCCCGCCCCCTCCCCCCCCTCCCTCCTGCCCCAGTCTCCCCACTCCCCACTGCTACCCACTGTTACACCGTCCCCCGCCTCCGCCCCCTCCCCCTGCCTCCTGCCACACTCTCCCCCACCCCCACTACCCCCACCCACCCCACCCCACCCCATCCCAGCTCATCAGATGCCTCTAAAGCCATTATAACGACAACCATTCACAGCACTGTGTCACCAACAATTAAACAATCAATTTTCGCGCGCAAAGAAAACAAACAAAGAATCCACCAGAGTGATGTCAACTTTCCTTTGTGGGCCATACATAATACTGTAGTAGGCTGCACTGACCTCTCAGGCAAGTAACAACATAGACAGGTAGGTGTGGGTAGTGTGGTGATACCAGGGAGCCTGGGTAGTGTAATGGTTAGCACACTGGCCCAGAATGCAAAGAGATGTGGGTTCGAGTACCACTCTAGGCGCAATATTTCCTATTTTCATCACCCCCATGACACTGGTTGCCGTGACCATGATCCTATACAAGCTACGCACTGTCTAGTTGTTGAACCTACCCTGTGTATGTATGTGTAAGTGCATTGTCTGTATGTATGTAATTGTAAGCATTAACAGACTTACAATTCCAGGGGGCCGAGTGTAGTAGTGTGCACTGACCTCTCAGGCAAGTAACCACATAGACAGGTAGGTGTGGGTAGTGTGGTGATATCAGGGAACCTAGGTGGTGTAATGGTTAGCACACTGGCCCGGAATGCAAAGATATGTGGGTTCGAGTCCCACTCTAGGCGCAATATTTCCCATTTTCATCATCCCCATGACAATACCATCTCTTGATAGAAAATAGGTCATGGTATGTAATTATCCTATAGTTCCTAATTGTTTTGTTGATGAATAAAACAACATTTATGTACCGTATATGCCGGTGCTATGCGCCAGGATGGCGCCACCTACTGGTATAAGAACTAAGGAAATATTGTTTCGATACACCACCTTGAAACACGTGATGTGTAAGCAACTGACGCTGCATCGAAATGGGATCCAATGGGTGTCCATTCTTGCGAGTGAATGGTACATTCTTTGACCTGGACGAACAAGGTAAACCTAACGGTCGGTCTGTCAATGCTTCTCATGCACATCGTGTTTAGGCTATGAGTAGGCGGCATTAATTTAGATGTTTGTTTGCTGTTGTTTTACATCCTAGCAACATCTAAGGTCATATCAGGATGGTTACCGACTTGTGACAGTGTACACTCATGGTGACTTTATAGTGCTGCCCCACTGGGAGACCAGGCTGCCAGCACCATGACCTGATATCCCACTCAGTCACATTATCCTGACACTACTATAACATATTATGTTATATAAAGGTTCTATAGCATTATACCAAAGTACTATACTATTATGCGAAACTACTATGACGTTCAATGAAGCGTTCATAACATAATACAACACTAGTATAACATAATACGAAACTACTATAACATTATACAAAATTACTATGACGTGATATGAAACTACTATAACATTATACGAAAGTAACACGTAGCCTGTAACCGTAACAGCGCGGTCACGCTCCAACGCGCCGTCGCTATGGCAACGCACAGCGAGAAGGCGCCATATTGCTTGTGTTCATTTCGGTCGATGATTTGTTGGTACGGCCCGTGAGCTGCCCATTTCGGTCGGTGATTTGTTTGTGCAGCCCGTGAGCTGCCTTTTCGGGCGGTGACTTTTTGGGACGGCTCGTGAGCTGCCATTTTGGTCAGTGATTTGTTGGTGCCGCCCGTGAGCTGCCATTTCGGTCGATGATTTGGTGGTACAGCCCGTGAGCTGCCTATTTTGATCAGCGATTTGTTTGTGCGGCCCGTGAGCTGCCATTTTGGTCAGTGATTTGTTTGTGTGGCGTGTGAGCTGCCATTTTGGTCAGTGATTTGTTTGTGCGGCGCGTGAGTTGCCATTTCGGTCAGTGATTTGTTGGTACGGCCCGTGAGCTGCGAGGCGGAGTGGTGCTAACACTGATGGCTATAACTTAGGCTAAGCGAAGCGTACCGTCTTTGTAGAAGGCTCTTCACAGTCCCTGCTCAACCCACCTCCTCCGCAAGGCCCCTTAACTCATGCCACTAAAACCTTCAGGGTCGGATAGTGGCTGTGTTAGGAGGAGGTGAGAGTGGGGAGAGGGGGGGGGGAATGAGGGAGGGGGAGGGAGGGGGAGGAGGGGGGGCTGCGGCCTCATTCTGATCATCATGTTGATGCAGATGATGGGAGTTAGCTCTCTGAATTAGGCAGTTGTTGTTTTGTCTAAATACTAACTTCCATGCATTTTTGAGTCGCCATGGGAACGGCAGGAATTCCATCCTCTTCGTATTAACCCACTAAATGCTCGTCAATGCCAATTAAATGTCGTCTGCTGCTAATAAAACTCCCACTAAGATGGGGGAATCTAACTCAGTGCAATTCACACCTTATACGTTGGGGATCCAAAGCCATTGGTTGGTGGGTTCGAACCCTGGTCGAGCCAAGGTAATGACTTAAAAATTGATATTTGTCGCTTCCTAGCCAGGCGCTTGGCATGATTAGGATAGGGCAAGGCCTGGTTGGCTCAGTGTCGGGATAATGTGATTGAGTGGGATATCAGGTCATGGTGCTGGTGGCCTGGTCTCCCAGTGGGGCAGTACAATAAAGTCGTCATGAGTGTGCACTGTCACAAGTCAGTACCCATCATGATATGACCCTAGATGTTGCTAGGAAGTAAAACAACAATAAACAAACCTTATAGGTCGAGTGTCGCTAATCCACCACCCGAGTGTCTTGTCATCAATTATGGCGCGTTCTTTCCGTTGTGTTATTAATTATTAACAATTATTATTCTCAGACGCGGCTAGGTTTGTTTGGCGCACATTCCACAGAGTTAGGTCACAGATGTAGGTCTACTGGGCAACAAAACAAAAATCACACCATTTAAAAATGAGTACCAAAATGTCGCCTGTTGTTAGATTAGTGATAAAAGATAAAAGCAGACGACATTTCATAGCCGCAGTACCTTCATTATTTCTTATATGGCAGTTATAAATAATGTGTAGTTTCGTATATTCTGTTTAGTAAAAATAACGTTATTATTAATCGGGTTTTATTAGTAATGGATTTAAGCAATTATAAGTGGTTTCATACATTCTGTTTCCTCAAATGAAATGATGTTACTATTAATTGGTTTTTATTAGTAATGGATCTAAGCAATTATAAGTGGTTTCGTACATTCTGTTTCCTCAAACAAAATAATGTTACTATTAATCGGTTACTGTTATTAATGGATCCAAGCAATTATATGTGGTTTCATACATTCTGTTTACGCAAACAAAATAACGTCATTATTAATAATTTTTTATTAGTAATGGATCTAAACAATTATCTGTAGTTTCATATATTCTGTTTACTCAAACAAAAGAACATTCCTATTAATAGGTATTAGTAATGGATCTAAGCAATTATATTTGGTTTCTTATATTCTGGT
Source organism: Branchipolynoe longqiensis (assembly GCA_030323885.1). Taxonomy (NCBI): domain Eukaryota; kingdom Metazoa; phylum Annelida; class Polychaeta; order Phyllodocida; family Polynoidae; genus Branchipolynoe; species Branchipolynoe longqiensis. The sequence goes on along the minus strand of CM059190.1, from coordinate 94,942,052 downwards.
TACTCAAAATAGTTGGATAATTACTTGGTTTTATTAATACTGGCTCTAAGTCTAAGCAATAATATGTAGTTATGTATCTTCCGGTTAAGCAATATAGCACTATTATTAATCGGTTTCATTAGTATTGCGATATTAAAAATATATATTTTGTTACATTCGTTGAGTAAACAGCGGAAATAGACTATTCCGACTGCGCATGTGGTAAAAATGGCATTGACAGCAAAACAAATAATACAATGAATATATTTAAAACACAACAATCCATAACTGAGCATTTTAAGCTCAGAAACATAACATTCCCCAGAAAACAATCAGTCACTTTACAGGCCGATGTTTAAAAACCATGTTTGATTCTTGTTCTAAATATTAAAATGTCAAAAGTGTCAACAGAAACTTATTTGAAAGAAATATATAACCAATGTCTGATTAACCCTACTCATTTCCTAGCTCTACATATGTCATTAACCGTAGGATATAAATAAAAACATGAATAAAATAAGTAAAACTGACTCTGGCTATGGCTCTAACACTAGTCTGAGTGCCCAGATTTGCGTAGATCTAAATGCAGATGGTATAAGATGTTCTGATTAGATTAGTGTAAATGCAATGCGAGATAAAAGATTCGCATCTTAATTTATTATATATAAATTATTTAGTAAGTATTCTAGATCTCAAACAGGAGTTGAAATGAGGTGAAAGTAGTACATTTCATAGCAGCAGCCAGTGTCTTAGCATGCGCCATGTGCTTCACGTGGGTTTGTTTTGCTGCCACGCATCCCACAATGCACCACACAGCTGGAATGACGAACTAGTCTATTGTAAACACAGACCATTGGTCTTCCTGACTCTGGCGATCTAACACTAGTCCGAGTGCCCAGATTTGTCTAGATCTAAATGCAGATGGTATAAGATGTTCTGATTAGATTAGTGTAAATGCAATGCGAGATAAAAGATTCGCATCTTAATTTATTATATATAAATTATTTAGTAAGTATTCTAGATCTCAAACAGGAGTGGAAATGAGCTGAAAGTAGCCATTTCATAGCAGCAGCCACTGTTTTAGCATGCGCCATGTGCTTCGCGCGGGTTTGATTTGCTGCCACGCATCCCACAATGCACCATGTGGCTGGAATGACGAACTAGTCTATTGTAAACACAGACCATTGGTCTTCCTTATTCGACTACCGCCTTACTTTATCCCAGCCAGGCTAGATAACAACAAGTATAAATCTTCCACTCATTGCTTTCACTTAGCTAGGGTTCGAAAACCGAGGTTCGAATCCCATGACCTACCAAAACGGGAAGCCGGCGCTCAACCCATTCAGCCATCCCGTCTAGGTCCATTCATAACAACAGCAAGGTCACAGCAAGGTCACAGCAAGGTTACAGCAAAGTCACACCAAGGTAACATCAAGGTAACACCAATGTCACACCAAGGTTACATCAATGTCACACCAAGGTCACTCCAAGGTAACACCAAGGTCACACCAAAGTCACACCAAAGTAACACCAAGGTCACACCAAGGTCACACCTAGGTAACACCTAGGTAACACCTAGGTAACACCTAGGTAACACCAAGGTCATACTAAGGTGACAACAAGGTGACACCCAGGTCACACCAAGCTCACACCAAGGTCACACCAAGATAACATCAAGGTAACATCAAGGTAACACCGAAGTCACACCAAGGCCACACGAAGGTCACACGAAGGTCACATGAAAGTCACACGCAGGTCACACGCAGGTCACACGCAGGTCACACGAAGGTCACACCAAAGCCACATGTAAGCTCAGACTTTGACTCCAGGTATTGATTTCACTCACATATGTTGCTGCATCTGGATGTCTTAGAGTTGGATTAAATTGATTAATCAATTAATTAATAGCTTTCCCTAATGCCCCTGTCCCTCACATCCCACCTTTAATATATATAGTCGTCCTCTCTATCCTGGCAGGCAACAAGGAAGAACACCAGACCAGCAATTATTGGCAGTGCGTCCATAGCCGGCCTAGCAACGGGGTTGCTAGGGTGACGACTGCATGGCAACCGTTGTGGAAAGTCGTCTGTTTCGCAGGGTACATTATACTTCACTACTGAAGGGCAAACTGACAGGTAGAAACTTTCCCATAGCGGGAATCCCCCCAGGGGGTGGCCATCCCCCTTTATGGGTGCGGGATGGCCCCGTTAGAGGGCGCTCAGTCCTATTCATCGCCACCACCCCCCACCCCTCTCCCCCCCCACCCCTCACACACCCGCCCTCATCCCAGCCTCCTGACGCATCCACTAACACAACCTTCCCAGAACCACCAAACCAGAACCGCCAATTTAATACACGCTTACAATTTACAACCAATACGGCGTGACCATGCGCCTACACCCCTTAGATCACCCACACCCCCACCCGCCCCACACACATCAAACAACCTCATACATATAAAGGATACACAAACCATTTTACGCCTCTTTCATCTAAGGCTGAAACACCGTATGGACGGTCAACTTCCGGTCTCGGTTTGGTCCCATAGCGGAAGTGACGGTCGGGGAGCTGGTGGTGAGCCGTAACCATGGTGATAAGGCTGGGTAAATAAAGCACCTCCTCACAGCATCCATTTCTCATCAGCTCGGGTCTCTTAACAAATATTCACAATCACATAGTTTGCATCGCTAATAAAAAAAGGCCGGAAGGAATGAGTGATTCCGATGATGAACACTTTTGCATTTTGTGTTTTGTATTTATTTTATTTGGTATGCAGTTTGTTTTGCTCTGCTTTGCTTTGTTTTGCTTCGGAACTAGAAGCTGCATAGTCCGATGAAATATAAAATTTTCAAAAACCAAACCAATTATCTAGATTTGATTTTAGTTATCTAACTTAGATACTGATGCACTTATTTAGCATTTGTTTCTGCGTAGAAGGCAATACCGAGTTAATTTAACAGAACGCGTTACTGCAGAAGTTTATGGTGTCAGAGTTTTGGCAAGCATACCAAAATTAATTTTCCATGTTTGCACTCAAAATATCTCAAAAGTTTACCATTTAAAATAAAAGTAACTTTGAACTAATGTAAAGTAGATACTAGTGATCGCTCTAATATATTTGTCTCAGAAAAAATCCAGAAATTCAAAACCATCGGACTATGCAACTTTAACTGCTGGTTGCTTGTTGGAGTATTATGTCCTGGCAACATATGATGTCATATCAGGATGGGTACGGGCTTGTGACAGTGTGCACTCATTGCGACTTTATACTGCTGCCCTATTGCGAAATCAGGCTGCTAGCACCATGACCTAATATCCCACTCAGTCACATTATCCTGACACTGAGTTAACCAGTCCTTGGCCTATCCTATTAATGCAGAGCGCCAGGCTAGGAAGCGACAAGTATCAATTTTAAAAGTCATTGGCTTGACTCGACTGGGAACCGAACTCCGAATCTCCCGTCACTCGAGGCCTGCGCTCTACCGATTCGGCCACTGGGCCCAGTGCGAAACACACTATCACAAGTCGGTACCTGTCCCATATAAAGTCGTCATAACTGCGCACTGTCACAAGTCGCTAGTCGTCCTCATATGACTTAGATGTTGCTAGGTCGTAAAACAACAAACAAATCTGATATGACTTTAGATGTTGCCAGGATGTGAAACTCCAACAACCAACCAACCGAAACTAAACTTGGAACAGGAATACAGACGACAAAGTCTGCACGCATGCGTCACTGCTAACTGGAAAACGCACCCAAAAAATTGCTATTGACGTGCGTTATTATGATTTGGTCTTATAGTAAACACCGGATGTGACATTTGCCTTCCGGAAAGCCTCCTGGCTCCAGCGTTCCATAATTAGACATTTTGAGTAGAGTGCCGCATTTGTGTTATTAAATGGCCAATAGAATGTCGACAACGCGTTATCTACGGGGATACCCACTACACCACACGACTACAAATCGGTGAGAACATAGGACCCTGGATTCACTCAAATGGCCTTGCTCTCCCAGCCGAGCTTTGGTTTGGTTTGTTCATATAGCGGGAAGTCCCTCTTTCGCTTTCAACTTGATTAAGTAAAGCCTGATCCTTATGTAAAGCAAAGGGATACATTTACAAACATATCGTCTGCATCAATACAAAGCCTGATCCTTATGTAAAACAAAGGGATACATTTACAAACATATCGTCTGCATCAATACAAAGCCTGATCCTTATGTAAAGCAAAGGGATACATTTACAAACATATCGTCTGCATCAATACAAAGCCTGATCCTTATGTAAAACAAAGGGATACATTTACAAATATATCGTCTGCATCAATACAAAGCCTGATCCTTATGCAAAGCAAAGGGATACATTTACAAACATATCGTCTGCATCAATACAAAGCTTGATCCTTATGTAAAACAAAGGGATAAATTTACAAACATATCGTCTGCATCAATACAGCTCTACATAAATAAGGTCATACATACCTGAAGTTTTGCTAAACACATACCGTATATGTCCCAATAGAAGAGCGATACCCATTAGAAGCGCCCCGCCCCCCAGTTCAGGATTGAAAGCAGGCACAAATTTATGATCATATTCAGACTGAATGCATATAAAATAAGACAACCCCACTTTATGTCAGAGGCACGACAAAAACAAATAAAAATTTACGATCACATTCAGACTGAATGCACATAAAATAAGACAACACCACTTTATGCACACCATGCGCTGTGGCTGAATCGGTAGAGCACGGGCCTCATGTGTTGGAGATCGGGAGTTGGGTTCGCGGTCGAGTCAAACCAATGACTTTTAAAATTGATACTTGTCACTTCCTAGCCAGGCGCTTGGCATTAATAGGATAGGCAAGGACTGTTTAGCTCAGTGTCAGGATAATGCGACTGAGAGGGATATCTAAGCAACGGAAGAAGGTCGGGCGTTCGGGGCCTGACCCGGCAGACGTGTTTATTCGCGCTCTGTCAATTTCAGCCGATATTCGGTCTTTTTCTTATCTAAATTCTAAAACCAAGGTAATCAAATCACACGGGAGGAAAAGGGAGTTGGTAGCGCCTTAAATAGGTATGCATATTTCGTTGGTATCCTTGTTAGTTATGGTAAGAATAAAGTCGTGAGCTCTCGTGAAGGTGGACTGAGACGTTCCTTGCATTCTTTACTATCCTCCAGTATTATTGTGGATTAACCGCTATAGAAAACCTGATATTTGATTGCTTTATATGTAATTAAGGGCCTTAAGCCTAAGTAGGCCTTATGCAGTTACTTACTCCATCTGTGGGAATATAATGACAGACTATAACAGAATTTAACGTAGTGTTACTTCAAGGCGGAAATTAACGACATTAACTTAGAACTGATTATCAGTGACAGCGGCGGCATCCCTAGCCGTACGCGTACTTCTAGAATTATTCAGTACCACAATTAATATACCGAAATGCGAAGGGGACAGCCAGCTAGTTGAAATAACCTAACTTATGGAAGTAGGGAAACTTTAGGCCTATAAGCGCGCTCGTCGGCGAATTGCGTATGTAGATGAAACTCTGGCTGGCCGCCTTTAGCGCGGGGCGGACACCGACAGCGACGGACTAACTGCAGACGGGAGGAGGAGCCGCAGCAGCCCGCGGCAGGCTCAGGAATTTCACATGGAAATTATTACATAACATTAACACGTTAGGCTCGCCTTAGGCGGGGGGCAGATTAGCCGAACGGTTAAACTGGTGCCGTGACCAGGATTAGTAAGGAGTGTAATACCTTTTAGTTCACTTTCGATACGCGAATCTAATAATAATAAAAAAAAAAAAAACGGAGTGTTGTCAGAAGTGACAGCGCGTACGCATTGTGACAGCGACACACGGTCACTGTCTTCATGTTCCATGACGTGATATTGATAGTTTACGGCGTACCGGGGCAGCATCATTGCGAATGGTGACTTGACCCACGTGGTATACTTGTTATATTTTGCGGCTAGCCTTAATTAATTAGTAGTTTAAATAACCAGCGAGGGGCGAGCCTTGAATCCGCGGTTAAAACATCGGCGCAAATCGTGGCCTGAGGAGCGTTAGATGCACAATAATGGCGTACCCGTGTGTCGCTCCGACTGGAGGAGGCGTACAGGACGTGGACTAGCTATCCCGATATTAGGCTATACGTGCATTATATTTGGTTAGAGTTTTAAATTAAAATTGCTGCTGCGGTTCTCCGACATTAAATGCCGGCCTATTTTTAGTGAATCTTCGCAGTTTGCTTGCGCTAGCCGCATGTTTTTCTTAGTTCCATCGTTACCTAGCGACATCGCGCGTCGCTGGCACAGGAGACGACGTCAGAAAGCGTTATTGGAACATTAGGGCAGTGTCTCAACGTCTGCCAGACTGTTTGGTCGGTTTTCGTTACGTGCTAGCTTTTTCACTCTTTTTCCTGTATTTACGTCTACAAACTCTTTCATTAACCTTTATTTCGTAAATCTCCTTCTTATTCGGCATCTTTCTTTTTGTTCAAATTTTCATTAGGATCTTCCAAATTTCGTGTATTTCTATAATTAACCGTTGGTGATAGCGAGAAAATAACTGAAATCAAGGAATTGTTCTATCTGGGCATAGAGCGATTAATTTATTGCAGTTGCTCATTTTTATTCATTATCCTTTTATTCGTACAAAATTCGGAGCATTTTTCATAAATTTTAGTAGATGGTTTAGGGTTTTTTTTATATACCAGCGAAATTTGAATTTCTTTTAGTTTGGTGGTTGCACGAGCCAGTCGCCTAGGCGAGCTGGCTAGGCGGAAGGAACCTGGTGAGGCCCCTATTTCCGCCCGCCGCGGTTGCTTGCGTTCTGCAGCACCTGCGGGGGGAGAAAAGGGCGACGGGGAGGCGCAATCTTTGGATGGCGTCTCCATAACGGATTCGGACAGTATTCGAAGTCTCGGGGTATCCCCCCTTACTGTAATGGCGGACCCAGTCCGACCTGCCGGGGTTTCGCCCCTAACTGTAACGGCTAATCCAGGAACTCCTGGAAAAGCTGTGGTTGATACACAATTTGCGCCCGCGCAAAATCCAGAAGCCGCCAAAAGCGCGCACATGTCCCTACAGGTCACTCGTGAGGAAGGCAGCCTCTTCTCTTTCCTTCCGAAAGAGAGGACGGGTGCTACTCCGACCCTGTCTCTTCCGCCCCCAGTCATGGACTTGTCGTACATGATACCCGCCGCGCAACATTCCGTGCAACGGGAACAACTAAGTGCGTTACAAAAGCGCGAGAGGGAAATCCTCACGCGCGAAAATGAGCTGAATGCCCAATGGCAACAATTTGCTGGGGGCGATGTAAATGCGCACCACAACCCCGGGGTTTCTGATGGAGTGTTAAAAGCAATCCAACGGCAAGCAAAGCTTGGCCCTCCTAGCAGCGCCAATGTAAATGCGTCTAACGCGGCAGGCTGTGCACCCACAGCTCCCTCCCTTCCAGCTGGGCAAAATGCGCCCGTCGACGGCTGCGCGCAAAACGCGAGCGCCGACTCTTTTGCTGCATACCGGTACACCGGTGCAGAACGGGAACTCATAAAGACGAACCCAGCCATTCGCCGGGCGGTAATGGAGGCATCCACTATCACCCCTGGCATCGGTGCCTCAGCGGTATACCGATCTCTGTATTTGCGCGACCGAAATATCAGCGTGCAAGAGCAGTACCAGCCCGCAAGGGTGAGGGCTGTCGAAGTTCCCCCGTGTGACGGAATAAACCAAGACTGGGAGACTTGGTGGGAAAAGTTCAGTAAGGCGATGTCCGTGAACCGGTGGAATGAGACCACTGCGCTTACGCGCCTGATCCACTTGTTACAAGATGGTCCAGGTCAGTTGGCTGTGGATAGGTGGGAGCAAGATAATTGCGCCACCTTAGATGAATTGGTGGAAGCGTTGGCTTGGCAATTCCAGGGAATGAATCCCTTATCGAAATGGGAACTCTTTGAGAAGAGATTCCAACGTCCGTCAGACTCGGCCAATTCCGTCTACTACGGGATGATGCTAGAGTCTGAGGCCAGAAAAGCTGGACAAGGATGTGGAATGTCGCGCGATTTAATCGCGCGCAAAACAATAGCAGTGTTCATTCATGGGTTGCGCGACCGGGAGGAACGCGACATGATCTTGAAGCAATGGTCCCCGGGTAGACACACCATGGAGGATATTTATCAAATGTTAAGGGATCACGCGGCAAAAGCGCGTATGACCCCACGTAACTGCACGGTGGCGGAAATTGCTTCCGCCGTGGCAGACTTGCCGTACGACAATCAATATGATACAGTGGATACAGGAATTTGCGCCTATAACGGGCACCCTTCACAGAATACCCAACAGGGTAACGCTAACAAGCGTGAATGGCCAAATAGGCGTCCACACTTTAACCCTGATTTGCAGGGTAGATCGCAAAGGGCGTTTCAACCGAACCGCCCGAATCGCTCTCGGAATTCCGGGAGGATTGAATGTTTTAGATGCCGGGACTTTGGTCACATGGCGTATGAGTGTCCGTTGTCACAGCCTCGTTCCTTAGAACAGGCTATGGTGGATGGAGTCCGTAACGGGTGCGATAATTCGCGCCATGTACCAGAACTATTGGCCCGGCTACAAGCAGCCAGCGGCAAAAATAGTGCGCGCGAGAATACGCGAAATGCGCGCCCTGTCACGAACAACGTGCATGGGAGCAAGCAAATTGCGCCCACAGGCAAGCAATTCGCGCCTAACCATAGCGCTGTTGCTGCCGTACACCATGAATCGGGATCTCCCGAGTTCTTAGCCGATACTGATTTTTTAAATTAGTACCAGCTGCAACGCCGGAAGTGTTGTCAGCTATTATTGTACGTGGAAATCTTCCCAGCGCATCTGTTGAGAGTTGTGCTAAACCCCTTGCGCACAATCTCCCATCAGATTCGTGCAATGTGCACAGTGTGTCTACACCGTCTACATGTACAATCGGCGTCCGCCAGGTTTTCTTGGCTGGAATGCGATCAATGTGCGCGCAAAATGCGCGCAGCCCGGAGTCTGATCCGTGTATGGACTATATTTTAGAGAGAACTGGACTAAACCTACACAACGTGGAGGAAAGAGACCAGTTCGCCATGAACATTTTCCCACTGAATGGGAAAAGATGGTATGTCCCCATCAACATTAGAGAATCCAATGGATTCTTCCTTATTGATACCGGGGCGGCCATGTCCGTGATAGGAAAAGGATTCTTTGATAATCTCAACCTGAATACGCGTAACTTGGTCTCCGACGTGAGGCCTTTAAGTGTAACGGGACTAGTAATCCCACAATTTGGTTGTACAGATATCCCACTGGGTATCGCCAATCAGATATTTTACTCATCTGTATTGATAGTGGACATACCAGAGGATGGTATTCTGGGGAGCGATTGGATGTCATTTTACGAAGCCAGTCTCTCGCCACATAATGGGCTGCTGGAAATTCTGCAACCATATAACTTGGTCACACACTGTCAGCTACGAACAGACTGCGGTCTTGCGTGCCTGGCAGAAGATGTTACATTAAATGCGCACCAAACGGTGGCGGCATTAATTTCAACCAGACATATAGAAGGGAAGGGTCAGTGCTTAATTGAACCCGACCCTGAAGTACTCAGTTGTATGGGAGTCACAGCGGCTCCCTCGTTAATTTGTGGCGCAGACGGTGCTGTGTTACCGCAGTGTAACACTACAGACGATTGTGTCCATTTGCGGCGAGGCCAGGTCATTGGCAACGCCTCTGAGGCCAGATCGCATGGTTCCATCAATAGTCCTACGGCCGCCATGGTGTTCGACTTACTCAAAAGAGAACGCGGCGTGGAGGGATTTGGAGGATCCCCAGAACCGGTTGTTCCTGTTGACAGAACGCAATTTGCGGGCCTGCCGCAAATTCCTGACTTCATACTATCCATGGCGGAGGCCACGCATTTGGAGCACGCGGAAGATAAAAAGAGAATCGCAGAATTCCTTTTCGAATTTTGCGATATATTCGCGAAACCGGATGCTAAACTGGGGTGGACCGATGTCGTACAACACCATATCGATGTCGGTGACAACGCCCCCTTTAGGATACCATACCGTAGGCTAATGGACTCCAAGAAACAAGCCCTGGAGGACGAGGTTGCCAAAATGTTGGCGGCAGGGATCATTACGGATAGTACAAGTCCTTATAGTTCGCCCGTCCACCTTGTTACCAAAAAGGATGGGACGTGGCGATTTTGTATAGATTATCGCAAGTTAAATGCTATGACGCGGAAAATGCGTACCCGTTACCGCGGATAGACGAGAGCTTGGATAGTCTGGGAGGAAATAAGTGGTTCTGCACTTTGGATCTCCAATCTGGATACCATCAAGTCGCGATGCAACACGATGATCGGGAGAAAACTGCTTTCACAACTCATATAGGTCTCTATGAGTGGAAGGTAATGCCCTTTGGTCTATGTAATGCTCCCGCCACCTTTGAGAAAATGATGGCGGAAATGTTAAACGGTCTACTGTTTACTCACTGTTTGGTATACTTAGACGACATTATAATATTCGGTGACACCGTTTCCACATGTCGTTCGCATTTACGAGAAGTTTTTCTAAGACTTCGCAAATTTAAATTAAAACTTAAACCGTCCACATGTCATCTATTCCGTAAGGAAACTGAATATTTGGGTAGAATTGTGTCTAGTGAGGGTATAAAAGCCGATCCTAAAAAGATTGAGGCTATAACCAATTGGCCAGCGCCTAAGTCTCCTAAAGAGACAAAAAGTTTGCTCGGTTTTGCTTATTATTATCGAGATTTCATTCCCCATTTTGCCGATGTAGTCGCTTCCATACAGGATGTGGCTAATGTCGGCACGCAAATATTTGCGTGGGGTATATCACAGGAAAATGCGTTCATTAACCTGAAACGGCTTTTCGCCGATACACCAGTACTAGGGTACCCACGACCTAGTGGACAATTTATCTTGGACACTGACGCTAGCGCATTTGCCATAGCAGGCGCATTAAGTCAAGTGCAAGACGAGGTTGAAGTACCCATTACCTTTGCCAGCAATAGGCTCAGTGCCTGTCAACGACGTTATTGTACGACAAAAAGGGAGTTAATGGCGATAGTCGTATACACTAAAAAATGGCGTCATTATTTTTGGGATTCTGAATTCCAGATCCGTACTGACCATCATTCATTAAAATGGTTACTAAATTTTAAAGAGGCGGAGGGTATGATAGGACGTTGGTTGGCGTAGTTGTCTGAATTTGGCCTCACCAACACGCAAATTACTTATCGACCCGGCTCTCAACATATTAACGCTGACGCGCTTAGTCGCATTCCTGTACGTCGTTGTGGCATACCGGAATGTGACGATTGTGGGGCTCATACAGCGGTGGTTGCATCCTTACTCCTGACTCCTGATGAGGAAAATAGCTTCCATTTCAGGACGCAAAATGAATTGCGTCAGGCTCAGGAAGCAGATGTGACATGCTCCACCGTTATTTCTTTGTTAAATGCGCACACGGGGAGACCTCCTAAGGATCTCGTAAGAGCGGAGAATACAGAAACTATTAAATTGTTAAACCAATGGAAACAGTTAACTGTAGTGAATGGGGTGTTATGCAGGAATGCGCTCGACCCCCATTCTCTCATAACTCATCAACAACTCGTTATACCTTTCCTCTTACGAGAGGACATATTAATATTCTGCCTCAGCCATCCCACCGCTGCGCATTTTGGAAGGGAGAGAACCCTAGACAAAATACGCACGCGATATTACTGGCCAGGCATGAATTCGCGTGTGCGCGATTGGGTTAAATCCTGCCCGAGATGCGCACTCATTAAACCAGGGCTGGGAATGGCTAAAATGCCGTTACAGCAACAAATGACAGGCCAACGTTGGGGGCGCCTGTCCTGTGACATCGTCTCAGGATTTAAGCGCACTAACCGGGATAATTTGGTGATGTTGGTAGTACAGGACCACTTTACAAAATATGTACAAGTCTACCCATTACGTAACCAAACGGCGGCAGTGGCCGCGCAAGCATTGGTGGATAATTGGATACTGATTTTCGGGGCTCCCCTTATATTACACTCAGATCAGGGCAGGGAGTTCGAGTCGGAATTATTCCAGACTATGCTCAAACTGATAGGCTGCTATAAAACCCGCACGAACCCTTACTGTCCCAGATCCAATGGCTTAGTTGAACGATTTAATCAAACGTTAATTTCTGCTCTGGCCTGCATGGTCAATGAAGATCAGAGCGATTGGGATTTACATGCTAAGTACGTTGCACACGCATATAATTGCACAATACACGCCGCTACCGGGGTTACTCCCAATACATTGGTGTTTGGGGAAGAATTGCGCCTACCATGTGATTTGCAATTCGGAGTGTTAGACAAACATTCAGACGACGCTTGCACACCGGCTTTCGTCCGATGGTTGGAATGTTGTTTCCACAATGCGTATGGCAGGGTGCGTAATAGCACAGAGAAAAGTATTCAAAGAAATACAAATTCTTATGGGAATGCTGACTTCCCACGGTTTGCAGTGGGTGACTTGGTGTTAAGATACCATGCTCCCACGGCACACATTAAACTCGCACCAAACTGGGACGGGCCTTGGAAGATTACTGAGGTCATATCTGATACGACGGTTATAATTAAGACGGCATTATCAGCCGCTCGGAAATCAAATACAGGGCGTTTGAAATTGTACACCGGGCGGATTCCGTCAGATAGCCAAGACGGCGATAAATTAATTAACGCCGAGTCGGCGCGGAAACCCGATACGGCGCAATCTCAGGAGAAGACACAGCTGTTGGGTCCCACCACCCGCGGTGAAACAAGCGCCGGGTCGAGCGACCGTTAACATTTATTAGTCAGAAGTCGGGGTGAGAGGCGATCAAATTACAAAGGACATCGGTTTATGTTATATTTTATATACCGGTCTATGCCATAATTATGAAGGAGGGTAAGAAAATCGCCGCCCTCCCGTGATTTTTACTTACGATACATCTTTAAGTTATACGACCCCTTTTATAAGGCTCATTAACTTACTTGGGAGACAATTCCGTACTACTGGGGGACGGGGGAAGCAAAATTAGATATTGCATATCATCAGCCCCCATGAAACTCCAACAGTAAAATGCGTACATTGATAAGGATTTGGCCTACCTATCGACGGTGCAACTATGGTATAGCCCAACATAAAAATGCGTACACATACACCATAAGAACACCAACAGTAAAATGAGTACATCTATTAGAATTACCGAATATATACATCCAACCTTAAAAAGAACTGTACATACACAACATAACAACGACAATGAATGGTAATGTATAAAATTTATTTAATATTAAAAAAAAAAAGAAAATATATATATTTATTTAAAGTTAAAAACAAATTTTTTTTAATTAAATTAATTACACGGTTTCCTGGTGGGCGGCCCGCACGCAAGAGGCGATGCAGCGGGCCCACCTCTTCTTGGTGGCGCCCGTCGCGTGCACGCCGTCCACCAGCCTGTCGAAATGGGTAGCCCCCCGTGAGGTGATGGTGGCGGCGAGATCAGGGGTTGGCTGGCCGGCCTCGGCATTTAGCCGCCGGAGAATGTCATTGTACAAGGCCAACGCACCGTCGATGGTCTCCTGCGGAGAATAAAATATCATCATATAACTAAATTGCAGAGAATACATAAGTAATACCATCAGCATTATCGTGCTAGATAAACTATTGCGTATCAGGGTTTCCTTTCCCATCAGGATTCAACACGGCAATCTAAGATGATTAGCTTGGTTAAAGTCGTACTTAAAAAGGGTTCCCTTTCCATCACGATAAACTACAGCCTCACCTGATCCGCGTGAGGGCGGGGATGCGCCCGATGGTATGACGCGTACTGGGTCGCCGTCCACCTTCGCCGTGCCGGGTGGTTGGCGTCGGCCAGGTTGACCGAGGGGATGGTCGCCACACCAACCCTTCCCGTGTAGACGGTCCGGAGGAGGACGAGCGATTCCTCCCTCCGGACCCCCAGTCCACCGAGGATCTCCATCGTGAACGGCGACCGCGCCGTTGTCGTTCGGGTACGCCGGTCCCGGGACGTGACGTCGCAGATCCCGGCGGCCAGGACCACATAGTCAGGTCGAAATTCCCTGAAAGGAAATATGACCCTTAGATTTGCGCGCTACAACAGTTTTTCTTACAAATGTAATAATAAAAAAAATACAGTTGAGGAAATAGCGTGCGGGGGAGACCTCTAATATAAGCATTGCGCCCCCATCCCTGAATGAAAATGTAAACAGCGACTTGTTTAAAACTTCACGTACCGTATCCCCGCCACCGACAGTCGCATGGCATCCATATAACCCTTTCCAGGGTGCGTAAAAACGCGAAACTCGTGCTCCTCCACGAGCCGGTCGAGGTGATGCTGCAATCCCGACCCCCGGGAGTCGCAGATTACGGCGACGCGCATTTTTCTTTCTTGATGGTTAGAGAGATTGCTTACTACGTGTCGTCGTTGCAATGGCAGCAGTTAAACTGTGCCCAAGCCAACGCGCCCGTGCACCCAGTCTCTGCAATAGTCAGCTGGTACCAGTGCCGCGGTACATTATAACCCTTACGTTTATTATATTGTATTTATTTCCATGGGGGAATGAGTATCCAGCATTTAGCTGATTGAGGAAGACGGGAGAAAATAAATACTGGAAGCCATTTCTGTCAGTTCAGGAAATTTTATTGTAAAATCCAGCACGCTATTTGCGCACGGCGCATTGGTATATAGTGATGGGGACATACCCGTTTTGCGCAAAGTTCAGGGTGGCGTATAAATCCCCCAGAACTGTCTCAGGGGACTATATGAGTGTGACGTCATGGTACGGTGTTTACTATGACGAACATTCCAAAATATAAATTTAACTAGCAGGCATTTGCGTGATAAAATAAATAAATAAACGGAGTATTGCATTGCATACACTATACGTGTACTATCTTAGTACGAAAATAATCGCTCCACTAGCGATAGAGGTGATACGGGAATGTAAACAAGCCCGGCGTAAACAGCGGGTGATAAAAACAACCCGTAAATAAAAAGATATTATCTACGTATCAACATTATATCTTAATAGATTAAAATAGAGATACGGTTGATATGTACTCAAGGTAATCTGGGTTTCAGCTCCCCAACACCCTTATTCGTACTATGATCAACCGGATTAATTCTACACAAAACTGACCCCGTGTTGGTGACATTACGAACGGGTCGAGTTGTTGACACCCATTCGGCTACGTAAAAATTATATAAATAAACCCTTATCGTATTACATTGGTCGAAAAAGAAAATAACATTTAAAAAAAAAGAAAGTTCGTAAAATGCGCTGACTAACGATTAGATCCCCTAATCGCCCATTTTATAAATTGTAAACAAGGTATTAGGGCAAATGTCAGCACAACACACGACTTTGGTAGATCGAATGCATTCGTTCTAAGGTGGGTGAGCCTGGTGCAGGCGGCCCCGTTGCCATGGAAAACCAAGGCCCTCCGTGACCTAATTTGCGCGCGAACCGGGTCAACTCGGGTTTCCCGCCTAAACGCGAGCCTACCATTGGTTGACGGCTAGCAGGAACGCGCTGCCGCGCACTTGCGGCTAGCAAGCCCGTACAGAACTTCAGTCTTCACTCAGCTTACACTGGGTGCAGACTCCACAAAAGCTTCTTGCGAACTCGTCGGGTTTTTGCCGGTCTATTTTCTAATAGGCCGGGTACTCTCCTGGTGGGCAGCTACCTAGTGAGGGGGATCACGAGTAAGCGTTTTGTTTATTGTCTTGTCGGTTAAACAAGCAAGAAAAAGGTACGTAAATAGCCACTGGTCTGGTAATCGGTCGGGGAGCAGGCCTGGTCGCGCAAGCGATCAGGCATGGAATCGGCCACCTCCGCCTTGGGAGGTTCGGGAAAGGGTCCCGACCAAAACCCTCTGACGTGCAACGTGTTGCATCAGGACACCGGTAGGATATCGGTGTTTACAGTTTGCGACTGGAATCTCCTCACACCTGAGGTGAGACTGGCCCAAGGCCTATCATTGGTGATAGGCAATGCTTCCGCGGAAGCTTCCTGTAGTCAGTCTGGGCCCACCTCGTGGGCTGACAGCAAGACAACCGCCCCTCACGTCAGCCCCATGGGGACTGAGGAGGAATTTACTTTGGTCACCAACAGGCGCCCGAAGGATCTTGATCAGGAAGATGAGCCTACCCCCTCATCTTCAGGTAAGTCGTCTAATGTTCGACTTTCTAAAGCAGAGGCAGTGAGACGTTCACCACGACAACGGTCGTCGGAACGTGTAGCTGCGCGAAACCCTTCCGCACGGGAGGCGGAAGGAAAAATTCCTGCCACAACATCAAAAGCTGTGACAAGGGATTACGTGTCAGATGAGGAGGATACACCACCTACTGACCCAACTTTGGACCCACTTTACGGTACGATGGCGCTTCGTCTCGACCGCCTGGAGAAGGGTGAGTTACAATGGGATAGCGATATCCCAGTTGCTACTATTCCTGAGAGGTATCCCCACTTAGTGAATTGCGGTTACAAGAGCCGCACTCTTGGTTCTGTCCCTATAAGGAAGGCAGCTGAATTGGGTATGTTGCAGGAATCTATACTGCGGGAGAGATATTTCGACCCCCCACGCCCAAACCGTACATTAGCCATGTATATGTTGCCCCCAACACCTACTGGCCGATGCAAATTGCGCCTCCCCCCTGTCCAACGGGAAAATGGGGAGGAGTCAGATGTAGAGGACTGGGTAGATGATCATCAATCCGGCCTTCAGCCCTATGTACAGCGTATCCACAGTGTCATCACTGAGGTGCGTGGTCTAGCTAAGTCGCCTTATCGGCCGCAAGATATTGCGCACTTGAAATTTGTTAGGCATACTATCCGCCCAAAAGACAAGTGTCTATTTTGTAAATACTTCCTGGAACGCCCCAGCGCTATCCCAGAAAACTTGAAACACCCTAACCGCCGCTATAGGCGTTGGGATGTATTGGCTCGTCACATTTGTGAAGAGCATTTGTATACTGTGCATAGATGGTCGTGCGACGACC
>CM059190.1:94896621-94924483 GCA_030323885.1 Branchipolynoe longqiensis | reverse complement strand
ATCACAGCGCGGAAATGCTAACAAGACCCCGTGAAGTTGAGCGGATTAAAATAGAAAAGAAGACAACAACACAATTGCCATTTAGAAGTGACACCTGGTGTAAAGCAGCGCGCGTCCGTCGTCGTCGTTCCAGTCGAGGTCGGTCACGTGACGGCGCGGCGCATCTCGCCCGATCATCGCCCACTGTCCGAGCGGCCTCTGTCGGCGTGGCGGGGCGGGGCGGGTTTTGTTAGCGAAGAGCCCCCTGGTGGGCTCCCCGCGCTCCATTTACATCCCAGTGTATGATCCCCGCATGCCCGTTACCGCAATTACATGACCGCGCCGGGCGCCGGGAACAGGGGTGGGGGTGGGGGGGTGGGGGTGAGGGTGAGGGTGAGGTTGAGGGTGAGGGGTGGGTGGAGGTGAGGGTGAGGGTGAGTGTGTGGTGGGGGTGAGGGGTCGGTGGGCTGAGAGGTGAGGGTGTGGGTGGGGGTGGTGGTGGGTTGGGGTGGGTGGATGTGAGGGCTGTGGTTGGGGGTGAGTGGCCGGGGTGAGGGGTGCGGGGTGAGGGGTGAGGGGTGAGGGGTGAGGGGTGAGGGGTGAGGGTGGATGAGGGGTGGGAGTGGTTTTGTGTGTCCGTGTAGCTTAAGAGTCATGGTGGGCGTGAGGGGTGAGAGGTGGAGGGTGAGGTGAGGAGAGGGAGAGGAGAGGGAGGAGGAGAGTGAGCGGGGATGGGGGAGGAGAGGGAGAGGAGATGGAGGGAGAGAGGGAGAGGAGATGGAGGAGGAGAGTGAGAGGAGATGGAGGAGAGGGAGAGGAGATGGAGGGAGAGAGGGAGAGGAGATGGAGGAGGAGAGTGAGAGGACATGGAGGAGGATAGTGCGAGTAGATGGAGGGAGAGAGGAGAGGAGATGGAGGGAGGGGAGAGGAGATGCAGGAGGAAAGGGAGAGGAGTTGGAGGAGGAGGGTGAGATGAGATGGAGGAGGAGAGGGAGAGGAGATGGAGGAGGAGAGGGGAGGACATGGAGGAGGAAAGTGAGAGGAGATGGAGGAGAATGAGAGTAGATGGAGGGAGAGAGGGAGAGTAGATGGAGGGAGAGGTGGAGAGGAGATGGAGGAGGAGAGGGATAGGAGATGGAGGAGGAGAGGGGAGAGGAGATGGAGGAGGAAAGTGAGAGGAGATGGAGCAGGAGAGGGAGGGGAGATGGAGGAGGAGAGGGAGAGGAGATGGAAGCAGGAGAGGGAGAGGAGATGGAGGAGGAGAGGGAGAGGAGATGGAGGAGGAGAGGGAGAGGAGATGGAGGAGGAGAGGGGAGGACATCGACGAGGAAAGTGAGAGGAGATGGAGGAGGAGAGTGAGAGTAGATGGAGGGAGAGGGGAGAGGAGATGGAGGGAGAGAGGGAGAGGAGATGGAGAAATAGAGGGAGAGGGGGTAGCGGAATGCTAAGCGTGGGAGAATGGAGGGGAGGGAGAAAGAAGAGAGGGGAGAGAAGGAGACGGGGATGAGTAAGTGAAGGGGAGGAGGAGGGGTTGTGCGGAGGGCGGGGGGGGGCGGTGGAGGGGGGAGGTCAGGCGGAAGTGGGTGTGGCTGCGGGTGGGGGTTGTTGTATCGATGCTGAGAAGGGCGGAACGAAAGAGATGGTCAAGGGAGAGAGGATTACAGGGATCAGAAAAGCAGTAGTGAGGGTGTGTGGCGTGTATGGTGTGTGGGTGTGTGAGAGGTGTGTGGGTGTGTGAGTTTTGTTTGGGAGATGTGTGTGAGGTGTGGGTGTTGTGTGTCCGTGTGGCTTAAGAATCATGGTGCAGAAATCTCAACCCTCCCCCTCACCACCCAACCTGCAACTCTCCCACGGACCAGACAGGATGAGTAGAGCGTCCGTCTCCCGTTGTGGTAGATCGTGAGGTTTGAACCCTGATCGAGTCAAACCAATGATTTAGAAATTGATACTTGTCGCTACCTAGCCAGGCGCTCTGCATCATTAGGATAGGGCAAGGGCTCGATGGCTCAAGGTCGGGAAAATGTGACTGAGTGGGATACCAGGTCATGGTTCTGGTGGCCTGGTCTCCCAATGGGGCAGCACTATAAAGTCACCATGAGTGCACACTGTCACAAGTCGTTACCCTTCCTAATATGACCTTAGAAGTTGCCAAGTGGTAAAACTTGAACAATCAACCAACCCACGGAAGCATTCTATATGAATGAAACAAACAAATGGAATGCTTACTCAGGTAGGCCTTGGTCTTGTGAAGGTGGGCCTTGAGCTTCAGTACTTAGTCCTATGAATTTACTACAATTCGTGCTATTATTAATGAGGTCACCACATCACAGTGGAAAGTCATGGTTGTTCTCCTCGAGACGATCCACTGGATAGCAATGATTCCTATATGATCTGCGTAGAAATGCCAAAGGATTTCCAAATTTAATTTCAGCGTTTTTCACGAATTGGTTTATTGCTGACTCATGAAGTCTTCCCTGATAATTGTTTATGTCACTATCAGATGTCATCGTTATTTTTCAACATATCATATGACCGGAAGATAGTAGAATTCACTCGCTGAATAAGAAAGCCTGCGCCTCCCCCTCCCCACCCACCCACCCACACACCTACCCACATACCCGTAATACAAAAGGTAGGAGATATTGTGAGCGGGGGACGGGGAAGGAAGTGTAGTTAGTTGTGGAGTGAACTGTGAGTTGCTCAGGGTAGCGAGCTTATGTAGAATGGTTGGGAGGTCGGTGCTGGAGTGGGGGGAGGGGGGGGGGGTTAGTGGGTAAGTCATGAGGTAGCATTGAAGAGCGCCCTCTATAATGCTTAAAAACAAATACTCGGGACATTAGGCAAGCAAACCCATTATTTATATTCATATAATCGATTACGTAGCTCATTTATAAGTATTGGAGAGCATCCTCTATGGTGCTCACAACGACTACTCGGAACATTACATCGCTCAGATATAAGTATTGGGGAGCATCCTCTATGGTGCTCACAACAACTACTCGGGATATTAATTAGGCAAACAAACCCATTATTTATATTCAGATAATGGGTTACATAGCTCACATACGAGTATTGGAGAGCACCATCTATGGTGCTTACAACAACTACTCGGAACATTACATCGCTCAGATATAAGTATTGGGGAGCATCCTCTATGGCATTGACAATGAATACTCGGGACATTAGCGAAAATAAGCCCTTGCTCACAACAACTACTCGGAACATTACATCGCTCAGATATAAGTATTGGGGAGCATCCTCTATGGTGCTCACAACAACTACTCGGAACATTACATCGCTCAGATATAAGTATTGGGGAGCATCCTCTATGGTGCTCACAACGAACTCGACATTAGTGCAAACAAACCCTTATTTAATCAGATAATGGCTTACATGATCATATACGAGTATTGGGGAGCATCCTCTATGGTGCTCACAACGACTACTCGGAACATTACATCGCTCAGATATAAGTATTGGAGAGCATCCTCTATGGCGTTCACAACGAATACTCAGGACATTAGTCAAACAAACCCATTATTCATATTCACATAATGCGTTACATAGCTCATATATAAGTATTGGAGAGCACCATCTATGGTGCTTACAACGACTACTCGGAACATTACATCGCTCAGATATAAGTATTGGAGAGCATCCTCTATGGCGTTCACAACGAATACTCGAGACGTTAGTCAAACAAACCCATTATTTATATTCACATAATGCGTTACATAGCTCATATATAAGTATTGGAGAGTGCCATCTATGGCGCTCACAAAAAGTACTCGGGACCTCGCGCCCCGCCCGGCCTCAAACCGCCTGGCGGGGTAACAAGTGTGGCCGGCCACGCCCCCGCCGCCCCCCACCGCCCCGGCCCCCCGCCGCCCCGCCGCCCCCACGCCCATCTCCGTGTAGGACAGCGCCATATATTTATGAGTGGAACGTGCCGCGAAGGGAAAAACTCGCGCAACTGTCAAGTACACTTAAGACAAGGGGCCATATTTGCATATAAAGAAGTACAGATAGCACTCTAGGGAAGCTCCAGTCGATCTGCCAATCCATTCGACGGCACCCGCCCCGCCCTGCCCCGCCCATCCCCGCCCCGCCCCGCCCCGCCCCGCCCCGCCACGCCACGCCCGCCACGCCCCGTCCCGCCCGGCCTCGCCCCGCCCGCCCTACCCCTTACAGCACCGGGCGCGCCGGGGTAACTAATCACCAACCAATTCCAACGAAACCACAAATTATGTTTAAGAACACCGATATCTTCCTGTTTGTTTATGCGATGTATAAGGATTATGCGAGTATAAAGTCACGGAAGGGAATTTTATTATTATTATTATTATTATTGTTATTAATATATCTACCCAGTTCCGATTTCAATGCATCCTGACCACCATGATCTGATCGGTGGCGCTGCCAGCGGCCTCCCTCGTCCCTAACTGATGCGCGCATATGTTCATTCGCACTGAGGAATTTTCCCCGCGTGCATTAGTAAAACATGTAGATTTAATTTGATATAATATCATGGAAACTTACAACTGAGAAAGTGGCCTAATGTTCCATATAAAAGAATAATATATATGTATATATATGTGTATATATATGTATATATATGTATATATATGTATATATATGTATATATATGTATATATATGTATATATATGTATATATATGTATACATATGTATATATATATGTATATATATGTATATATATGTATATATAATGAGTTTTAAGGAGCTTTAATATCTCATTAGCTAAGTGCCAGGATAAAGTGACTGACTGGGGTATCGGGTTAGCATTCTGGTTGTTCGGTATCCCAGTGGGGCACCACTACAATGTATGCATGAGTTAGTAGTGAGTAGTCATTACATGTCAGTAGTCATTACATGCCACTAGACATTACATGTCACTAGCCATTACATGTCGCTAGTCATTACATGTCTGTAGTCATTACATGTCGCTAGCCATTGCATTACTCATTGCATTAGTCATTGCATCAGTCATTGCATTAGTCATTGCATTAGTCATTGCATTATCGATTGCATTATCGATTGCAGTATCCATTGCATTATCCATTACAGTATCCATTACATTATCCATTACATTATTGATTGCATTATTGATTGCATTATCGATTGCACTATTCATTGCATTATTCATTGCACTATTTACTGCATTAGTCATCGCATTATTCATTGCATTAGTCATTGCATTAATCATTGCATTATTCATTGCATTTTTCATTATGAATTGCATTATTCATTAGTAATTGCATTAATAATTGCATTAATACTTGCATTAGTCGTTGCATTAGTCGTTGCATCATCCATTGCATCATCCATTGCATTATACATTGCATTATACATTGAATTATACATTGTATTATACGTTGCATTATCCATTGCACTATCCATTGCATTATCCATTGCATTATCCATTGCATTATTCATTCGTCATTACATTAGTCATTTCATGAGTCATTGCATTAGTCATTACATTAGTCATTATGTTAGTTATTACATTAGTCATTACATCTGTGATTTCATCAGTAATTACATCAGTCATTACCTGATATGACCGTAGATGTTGCTAGATCGTTAAGCCGCTGCCCCTTCCAATAAGCCAAACCAATTTAATTTGATGCCATGTTGCTAACCCTCAAAAACAACCTTAGAACTGAAGAAGTGATTTAATGTTCCCTGTTTGTATATTTCAAACATGAAGCTTTACTATGATGTGATATTGCTATTCATACTTTTGTTAATTTATTTAGTTATCTTATCTATATGTATATAAAGGAACTTTAATCGGATGCGTTTTGTTAACTCATACATGGATCATCAACTTGATTTGATCCTAATATGCAGAACTAACAAAGCAATCTAAAGAAAGACCTCCCCTTCATACACCTCACCCCATACACACATACATTCAACCTAAAATGGGCTTAAACAGTAACACCAGTCTTCAACGGACACCTCTCTAATCCAGACCAACGTTGTCCTGGCATAGCAGGTGTCCCGTCGTCTGAGAGACCATCACAAAAAATAAAGAGTTTCGAACATTGAAAAAAAAGATGTACATGGCACATTGGCAGGCGTCAGCCAATCATAAGGAAGGGATTGCTGAAGGTGGTCAGGTGCTATTGATTTGTTTGTTTGTTATTGTTGTTTAATGTTCCAGCAACATCTAAGGTTAAATGACGATAGGTACCGACTTGTGACGGTGCGCATTCAAGGTGACTTTATAGTGCTGCCCCCACTGTGAGACCACGCCGCTGGCACCATGACCCGATCGATATCCCACACAACGGAAAGCTTGTTTGATTGAACAACGACTCTACAGCACATTGATTTTTATCATCGGCTATTGGACGTAAAATATTTGGTCATTCTGACCTATTTCTTTGGAAGAAACCCGCTGCCGCCACATAGGCTACTCTTTCCAATAAGCAGCAAGGGGTCTTTTAGCTGTATATGCAGTTTGCCATCGACAGGACAGCACATACCACAGCCTTTGATGAACCAGCTGTGGACAACTGGTTCGATATCCCACACGGTCACATTGGTCGTAATGCGAGCATTGCGCCCGCTCCCTGTCGACGTAGGCCCCGGACACTTGCCGCCCACACAGGGAACCTGACCTCTGAGGTGGTGCGCGCATATGTGCCCCGCCTCGCCCCCTCGGGCGCGCCTCGAGCCCTCTCCTCCGCTTTGGTGGAGGGCTCCTCGGCGCCCCCTCCCCTCACATGGACTATTAGCACCTCTGACTTTTACTCCATATGAGCCCCTGCTCTAGACACTCTTGTTCTCTGCTCCTCATGAGCCTTACTTTCCTTGTTACCATGTACTTGCTCCTCCTGAGCCTCCTCACTGTTGCCCTGTCTACCCTCTGTTGCCAGAGGCGCCACAATAAACGCCTCTTTTTTCCACCCCCGCCCTGCCTTCGTCCTTTTCGCGCATCATCCTGATACTTACCAACCAGTCCTTGTTTTTTTTGTTATTTGGGGTTTTACGTCCTAGCAACATTTAAGGTCATATAAAGACGGATGGAACCAGTCATTGTCCCATCCTATTAACGCCGAGCGGCCAGGCTAGGTGGCCCACAAGCATCCATTTTTATCAGGTGCTACTTACTGAACATGTCAGACGGACAAGGGTGGCACTTTCAGTTTCCCAGTTTGTTGAGTTCAGCGGAAATCAGGCGGTTAACTGCTAGTACGACGGGCACCCAGCGCCAAACACAACAGGCGTCCCGCTAAAGCGCGACAAAAAACGCCGCGCCGCGCCGCCCAGCCCCGCCCCGCCCCGGCGCGGCCCGAGCAGCTCAGAGTAACTCGGAGCTGCTCTGATCAGCTCTCAGCTATTCATACCGAGACCGGCCGCAATTCCACAGTCGGCCCTCAAAAGTGTAGTTAAGTCGGGACGGCGCGGGCTGATGGCGCGATACGACAACGGTAGGGGTCCCCAGGGGGCGCGCCGCTCCCTCAACAAATCTAGGGAGCGGTGGGAGCGGGGACTGGGTGGGTGTGGAGAGGAGGGGGTGGGGGTGGGAGGGTGGGTGGAGGAGGGGGAGGGGGAGGTGGGTATGGGAGGGGAGTGGGAGTGGGGAGGGTGGAAGGGGGAGGAGTGAGGAGAAGGGGAGCAGAGAGAGGTGGGGAGAGGAGAGAGGTGGCGGGAGAAGAGAAGGGGAGGGGAGGGCGGAGGGGAGGGGGAGGGGAGGGGAAGGGTGAGGGGTGGGGAGGGGAAGGGGGAGGAGAGAGAGGTCGGGAGAGGAGAGAGGGGGAGGGAGACGAGAATTGGAGTGGGAGGGGGGAGGGGAAGGGGAGGAGTGAGTGGGGAGGGAGAGTTAGAGGGCGAGAGCAAGGTGGTGTGGAGAGATATGTTTGTTTGTTGTTTTATGTCCTAGCAACATCTAATGTCGTATCAGGTCGGGATGTAGAGAGGAGGAGAGAGGGTAAGGGCAGGGAGAGTCGGAGGAAGGACGGGGGGTGGGGTGGGTGGGGAAAGTGCGGGGGCGGGGCATGACACGGAAGGAGAGAGGGAGGGGCGGTGGCCGGCGGGTGGTGAGGGGGAGCAGGAACGGGGAGAAGAGGGGGAGCGGAAAGGAGGGTGAGTGGGGAGGGGAAAGGAAGGGGCGTAGGGCGGGCAGGGAGAGTGGGAGAAGGGAGGGGACAGCAAGAGGGAGGAGAGCATGGGAGAGGGGAGGGGAGGGTTGGGTAGGGCGGGGCACAGGCTGCTGGAGCAGGGTAGGGGTGCTGGAGATTGTGGCGGGGTGAAGGGCGGGAAAGGAGGCGTGTATGTGTCGGGGGGTGAGGGGGGGGGGGGGCTAAGCGGTGCAGGGATGGGAAGTAGGTGGGGCATGGTCGGGCAGGATCGGGCGTGGTACGATGGAGAGGGTCCGAGTATGACGGGGCAGGGGTCTGGGCGGGGTCTGGGCGGGTCTGGGCGGGTCTGGGCGGGTCTGGGCGGGTAGGGGCGGGGCGGATCGGGGCGGGACGGGGCGGATCGGGGCGGGGCAGAGCGGGGCGGGGCGGGGCGGGGCGGGGCGGTGCGGGTCCGAGCGGGGCGAGGCGGGGCAGAGTGTGCGGGGCGGTGCGGGGCGGTGCGGGGCGGTGCGGGGCGGTGCGGGGCGGTGCGGGGCGGTGCGGGGCGGTGCGGGGTGGTGCGGGGCGGTGCGGGGCGGTGCGGGGCGGTGCGGGGCGGTGCGGGGCGGTGCGGGGCGGGGCAGAGCTGGGCGGATAGGGGCGGGGCAGACCGGGGCAGGCCGAGGCGGTGCGGGGCAGGGAGGGGCGGGGAGGGGCAGAGGAGGGGCAGAGGAGGGCGGTGCGGGGCGGTGCGGGGCGGTGCGGGGCGGAGCGGGGCGGTGCGGGGCAGAGCGGGGCAGGGCGAGGCGGGGCAGAGCGGGGCGGGGCGGGGCAGTGCGGGGCGGTGCGGGGCGGGGCGGGGTGGGGAGGGGCTGGCGGGGCTGGTGCTGGGTAGAAAGGGGTTGTTCTGGGAGGATCTGCGATGTCTAGGGGAATGAAGTGGAGCAGGAGGCGTGGGTGAAGTGGATGGAGAGGATATGGCACCGACAGGTGGGTGTGGGTTGGAGGTGTGTGTGGTGTGTAAGGGTGTGTGTGAGTGTGTGTGTGAGTGTGTGTAGTACTGGCAGGGTGTGTGTACGGGTGTAGGTGTGTGTGGGTGTGTGTAAGTGTGTGTGATGGTGTGTGTGAGTGTGTGTGTGAGGGTGTGTGTGTAGGTGTGTCAGGATATGTGTGAGGGTGTGTGTGTGCGGGTGTGTAGAGGTGTGTGAGGGTGCGTGTTAATGTGTGTTAGGGTGTGTGCGTAGGTGTGTAGGTGTGTAGTTGTATAGGTGTGTAGGTGTGTAGGTGTGTGTAGGTGTGTGTAGGTGTGTGTAGGTGTGTAGGTGTGTCTGGGTGGGTGTTAATGTGTCTGAGTGTGTATGGGTGTGTAGGTGTGTGTAGGTGTGTTTGTAGGTTTGGGTTTGTATAGGTGTGTGAAGGGGGTGTTAATGTGTGTGTGAGGGTGTGTGTGTAGGTGTGTGTAGGTGCGTAGGTGTGTGTAGGTGTGTAGGTGTGTGAGGGTGTGTGTAGGTGTGTGAGAGTGTGTGTGTGTGGGTGTGTGTAGAGGTGTGTGAGGGTGTGTGTGAGGGTGTGTAGGTGTGTGAGGGTGTGTGTAGGTGTGTAAGTGTGTGTAGGTGTGTGTAGGTGTGTGTAGGTGTGTGTAGGTGTGTGTAGGTGTGTGAGGGTGTCTGTAGGTGTGTGAGAGTGTGTGTGTGGGTGTGTGTAGGTGTGTGAGGGTGTGTGTGAGGGTGTGTGTGAGAGTGGGTGTAGGTGTGTGAGGGTGTGTGTGTAGGTGTGTGTAAGTGTGTGTAGGTGTGTGTAGGTGTGTGTAGGTGTGTGAGGGTGTCTGTAGGTGTGTGAGAGTGTGTGTATGTGGGTGGGTGTAGGTGTGTGAGGGTGTGTGTGAGGGTGTGTGTGAGAGTGTGTGTAGGTGTGTGTATGTGTGTGAGGGTGTGTGAGAGTGTGTGTAGGTGTGTGAGGGTGTGTGTAAGTGTGTGTAGGTGTGTGTAGGTGTGTGTAGGTGTGTGTAGGTGTGTGAGAGAGTGTATGTGTGGGTGTGTGTAGGTGTGTGAGTGTGTGTGAGGGTGTGTGAGAGTGTGTGTAGGTGTGTGAGGGTGTGTGTAGGTGTGTGTAAGTGTGTGTAGGTGTGTGTAGGTGTGTGTAGGTGTGTGTAGGTGTGTGTAGGTGTGTGTAGGTGTGTGGAGGTGTGTAGGTGTGTGTAGGTGTGTAGGTGTGTGTAGGTGTGTGTAGGTGTGTGTAGGTGTGTGAGGGTGTCTGTAGGTGTGTGAGAGTGTGTGTGTGGGTGTGTGTAGGTGTGTGAGGGTGTGTGTGAGAGTGTGTGTAGGTGTGTGTGTGTGAGGGTGTGTGTGTAGGTGTGTGCAGGTGTGTGTAGGTGTCTGTAGATGTGTGTAGGTGTGTGTAGGTGTGTGTGTAGGTGTAGGTGTGGGTGTGTAGGTGTGTAGGTGTGTGTGCGTGAGGATGGGTGTGGGCGTGTCAGAGTGACTATTATAACCATGGGTTGACGCTTTTCAAACTGTGGAGCATGTCCACAATTCTAGCAGTGTTTGCATCGTGTGTGAGGGTATGTGTAGGTGTGTAGGTGTAGGGTTGTGTGTGTGAGGGTGAGTGTGTAGGTGTGTGTGTACGTGGGTAGGTGTGGGTGTGTGGGGGGTGTCTGTGTGTGAGCGCGTGTGTGTAGGTGTGTGTAGGTGTGTGTAGGTGTGTGTAGGTGTGTGTGTAGGTGTGAGTGTGTAGGTGTGTAGGTGTGTGTGCGTAAGGATGGGTGTGGGCGTGTCAGAGAGACTATTATAACCATGGGTTGACGCTTTTCAAACTGTGGAGCATGTCCACAATTCTAGCAGTGTTTGCATCGTGTGTGACAAGTGGAGGGAAAATGTCCCTGGAGCTAAACTATCTGAGACGACAACAGGGTGTGTGTGGGGCTGGAGCAGGCGACATTTACTCTCAATAGATTATTCCAAAATACACCTTAAATGAACAGAAATATTTTTCAGTGGGCAGATCTTTTTTTATTGATATTTTCAGGGGTAGGGTGGGAAATTAAATAAAAGCAGACGACATTTAGTCCGATCAGGGTTAAGCCTTCCATTGGGTTCTCCCTGCAGATCAATATAAATGGCGGGAAACTGCACGCCCCGGTATTTCAGTGTTATATGTGTGGGCGTCAACAACCCGACTATGATGGGCATCCCCTGTCTGTACCCGGCGCGGCCTTGACCTTGGGCCGCCTCTCGACTAACACCTCCCTGTTCACAGATGGCGCTGCATTATTTTATACTTTAATACCCGAGTAAAATGATGAGTAGGCGAGAACGCTGTATGGCAATGGGTAGTGTCCTAAGCTGGCCGTGGCGGCGCCACCGGTGCAGGTGACAATAGCAGCCACAGGGGGCGTCCTGATATGACCACATATGTTTACTAGGGCGTAAAACCCCAACAAATATATGATCCTGGCATCTCTGCCATTTCAGGACTACGTTAGTTGGTGTAGTTTTACAAAACCATACATCTTAGATAAGTAAAAATGGACCAACTTTGCTTAGCAATAAAAACAAGGTCAATGTGACTTATTGTGATACTCAAATATATTTTCTTTCCCCAATTATATTTGTTAAAACCCACAACAAATAACCAACAAAACTATATGAAATGACTAAACTGCTCAATGTCTGCCTTTCGAACATCGACAGGGAGGGTTACCCAACTTTTGAAATCGTAGTATGATCGTAGTATGATCGTAATATGATCGTAATATGATCGTAATGTGGATCGAGGATGTCATCAGACAGGCTACCAAAGCAGATCCTCTATTCTCAACTGTCTTCTAATTACAGAAAGAGAGGGCGCCCTTGTCCCCGGTTCAAGGATACCATCAAGAGAAACCTGAAGCTGAGAGACATTAAGACCGACTCATGGACATCACTCTCACAGCAAAGAGCTAAATGGAGAGAGGCAGTCAAGTAATGAAAGCAGTCTTTGTCGCATCGTGACCGACAGCATGATGATGATGATGATCATAATATGATCGTAATATGATCGCAGTATGATCGTAGTATGATCATAGTGTGATCGTAGCGTGATAGTAGCGTGATCGTAGTGTGATCGTAGTATGATCGTAGTATGATCATAGTATGCTCGTTGTCTGATCGTATTGTGATCGTAGTGTTCATCCACTGAGTGGCAGCAGTTGTAATAGATGATTTGCACGACCAACCAGCCCTCTGACATCAATGCAAGAACTAGTGCTGTGGGTAAATCAGCATACATTAAGCCCTTTGGAAAAGGTTGTTGGGGTTTTACATCCTGGTAGCATCTAAGGTCACGTCAGGACGGGTACCATCTTGTAACAGTGTGCACTCATGGTGGCGTCATAGGTCTGCCCTCACCAGGAGACCAGGCTGCCAGTATCATGAACCAATATCCCATTCAGGGACTTTATCTTGATACTGAGCAAGCCACTCCTTGCCCTATCCTAATAATGCAGAGTGCCAGGCTAGGAGGCAACAAGTATCAACTTTTGTAAGTCTGTGGGTAGACTTGGCCGACATTCAAATTCCTGACCTTCCACAGAGGAACCTTGCACTCTTAAGGGGCTGTCACATTAGGTTTTTTTGCGGGAGCGTACGGCGGCATAGGTGCGTTACGTCATATACGTCGCCATACGCCGCCATACGCTATGCATACGCTATGCATATGCTATGCATACACCATGCATATGCTACGCATACACTACACATACACTACACATAGGCTGTCATGTGCCGGCCTATGCCGGTGTATGCCATTGTACGCCGCCATACGCTTTCTCCGGTACGTCCGTCCAAATTTGTTTGTGCATGCTAACAAAATCTCGACCTATGGGAGCGTATGGTTCATACACTACTCATACACCAGTGTATGCTCCTCGCACACCGGTGTACGCTCCTCGTATGCTAGGGGTGTGCCGGCATAGGTTATGCATACGCTCAACTTGCGTCACCAGCGTATCTCTAGCGGATGTAGCGTACGCATAACCTACTAGTTACATATGGGAGCGTACTCCTAGCGTATGCACAGCGTATGCACAGCGTATTCCAAGCATATGCCATGGGTCTCGACATCAATCTTGACTCATACGCTACGCATACACTATGCATATGCTATACATAAGCTATGCATATGCTACGCATACGCTATGCATACATTCCATATGCCAATCAAAACCGTCTAAAAATGTCACAGTACGCTCTCATACGCTCCTCATATGCTCCTCATACGCTCCTCATACGCTCCTCATAGGCTCCACATATGCTCAAAACCACCCGAGAGGTCACCAAAGGTCATGATAGGCTGGCACGCGCAGCTTTTACGTAGGTTTTCAATACGCTCCCGCCATATGCCATAATGTGAGAGGGCCTTTAGCAATTCGGCCACTAGGTCCGGTCTATGGAAAAGGTTCCATGGAGAATGTCCACCAACTTCTGATAGCAGGGAAAAACTAATATTTTGGATAACAGATCACTGTTGGACGTCCAATGGAAGGTAACCATGCCAAAAGTATCCAGATAGCACACCACACAGCTACGTACAAGCCTATGATATGTAAATAGGAGTAGGCTAGTCTAGTAGTAAGAGTAAAAAAAATATAACACATATCTACTTTTCAGGAGAGTGCTAAGAAAATCCAAGAAAATTAAGATAGACTACTAACCATACCAACCAACTATCTATCTGCTGCTGAAATGCAGGCAATCAAATACCTTATCAGCAGCTACTGTGTGATAAGATAACACCAACACTACAACTGGCCAGCATTGAAAACAAGCCTGGGTACCCGGGCTTATATGCTATGGACAGTGTAAATACAGCCTCAATAAAAAATATAAAAAATGTGTAGCATGCTTTGGGAAAAAGGTCTTATAGAGACAAAATCCACCAGCAACCCCTGTGAAAGACGTATAACTGACTTTATTTACCTTAGTTCTCTCTGACGTCATCCGGTATTACATTGGGTGCGTTCGGGTAGTCACATATCTTACATCTCCCTTTCTCGATAATGATTGTTGAACCAACAGATATTATCCCTATGTATCCCGTCCGCCCATACCACGTATATGATATGATACATGTATTCATTTGTTTACCCAGTGCGAACATAACATGACATCCCCTTTTGTACTTAGTTGCATACACATATATATATATATATATAAATCTTAGCCTACTACGTACGATACGCGAATTTGACTTTATTGAAACATGAAGTGCACACACACACTCTCGTTTAGCGTCGCTGATAAGAGTATGTCATTACCATCATTTTATTATGATATGATATGGGTGTGTGTGTGTTCCTCTTCATAATTAATGCTAGACATTGAAAACATAACGGTAACTTATGATAGATAACTCACTTGATGTGTTCACGATGTGTATAACGAATTCAATACACGTAGCGTCTCCACGTTTATCAAAACTCGTCTATTCTTATCCCTTGAATATTGCGTCCCTTCTTAGATTGACCCAGTGAACGGTGCGTCACGTGATATAAAGCACCAATGAACGGTGTACATAGCTCTATCACGATGTGACGTGGTCATTTGACCTAATGGACGATGTTTTACGTATTACCTATTTGGAAACGATTAGTGGGTTTAACGGTTCTACCGTATCGTGAAACGTAAGGTAATTGTGTTTTTGTATGTTGTAAATTTCCTTCTATTGCTACGCCCCTCTTATTATTTACTGTCGATTGGGGACACTTATAGATGAATTTCCGATTTCTTCTCAATGTATTACCGTGTTCATTTCGTATACTGTAATCCCTCCTACTAGTGTTACTCGTGTCTACAATTTGACCTCTTTTCCAATCATTGTTTTGATCTCGGTACCTGACTTTGTCTCCTTTTTGTAATACCGGTTGTTCCTTGCCCGCCTTTTTGTCAAAATATTTCTTTTGTGTCGTTTGTCTCCCTTCCATTTCATTTAGCTTAGATGTTTGTACTGTAGGTTTGAGTTGATTGTTTAACACTGGAAGCCGAGACCGTAATCGTCTCGACATCAATAGCTGAGCTGGCGATGCCCCTATCCCTTCTAAAGTTGTGTTTCTATAATTCAACATGGCTATGTCAATGTCAGTATTATCTTTGAAGCACTTCTTGATCATGCGCTTGCATGTCTGGACATATCGTTCAGCTTGGCCGTTACTTTGGGCGTGCATAGGATTCGTAAAGACTGATTGGAATCCGAACAACTTAGCAAACTCTTGAAACTCACCACTCGAAAATTGGGGACCATTGTCTGACACAACATATCTTGGAATCCCATACCGTGCAAAAGTTTGCTTTAGAACACTTATAACAGCTTTACTTGTCGTTGCGAACAATTCTATAATCTCAGGAAACTTAGAGTAATAGTCGACAATGATTATGTAGTTTTTTTCATTAACATGGAACAAGTCTATCCCCACTTTGTGGAATGGCACATCTGGTATATCATGACTTATTAAAGGTTCTTTAGACGGCATGTTCCTAAATTGTTGGCAAACATTACACCGCAGGACAACGTTTTCTAATGTGCTCATTAATCCTGGCCAAAACACTGTGTCCCGAGCCAATTGTTTACTTTTTACCACGCCCAAATGGGCCTCGTGTAGCCTCACCAACATCTCTTTATGCATGGATTTAGGTATAATGATCTGTTCACCTCTTAACATCAGATCATCAGATGTGGTAATTTCATCCTTAAACCTAAAAAATGCTTGAACATCAGTGTCTAGTAACTTGTTATTTATGGGCCAACCCTGTATTGTTAGGTCGCGTACCTTCATTAGTGTTTTGTCTAGTTTTGTTTGAATTATAATGTCCTGGATGATATCAGCATTACTATCAACGGCTGCCACAGAAATGTCTTTGTCGTATAGGTCGTCCGGATTTACATTGGACGTATGGGCTCTTGACAAGGTGTCTGCAAAAAACAAATCCGTACCCTTCAAATATGTCACTACAATGTTATAATTTTGTAATCTCATCCGCATGCGTTGCATGCGGGCGGACAACGAGTGTATCGGTTTTAGCATTATGGCTACCAAAGGCTTGTGATCTGTTACGACAGTAATTTCATTTCCATAAATGTAGTCATGAAATTTATGACATCCGAAACATATGGCTAAGAGCTCCTTTTCGATCACGGCATAACTCACTTGAGTTTTGTCTAAAGCTTTGGACGCCATAGCCACAGGCAAGTTGTTTTGAAAAAGTGTTGCACCTAAACCAAACTTTGATGCGTCAACCTGTAGCACAATATGTTCTTTACCGTTAAAAAATTTCAAAACAGGCGCAGTCATCAATAAATGTTTCAGTTTCACAAAAGCTTCTTCATGTCTTTCTTCCCAATGCCAACATACGTTTTTCTTTAATATTTCTCTTAATGGCTTAGTTATGTTTGCCATGTTTGGTATAAATTTATTTACATAACCAATCATGCCCAAAAACCGTTGCAACGCCGGTTTATCAGTGGGACTGGGCATGTCCACAATGGCCTGGACCCTATCTTCGTTAGGTTTAATACCCTCTGAGGTAATTACATGACCTACGTAATTTACAGATTCTCTGCAAATTTTCGACTTCTTGGGGTTCAGTTTCAGGTTTACATGAGCTGCCCTTTGCAATACCGCCTCTAAGCGTGTATTGTGTTCTTCTATTGTACTCCCGTGTATCAGAATGTCGTCGGTCACGACATGAACTCCAGGTAATCCCATCAGGATATTATTCATTTCCTGTATGAAGATGTCCCCAGCTGTCTTAATGCCAAATGGGAGTCGAGTAAACCTAAATCTACCCCATGGGGTGTTGAAGGTACATAGCCTGGAACTGTTGTCGTCTAACTCAATTTGCCAGTACCCGCTATTTGCGTCCAACACCGAAAAATACCTGGCCCCATGTATAGTTGCAATTACTTCTTCCACTGTTCTAACTGGATAAGGGCCTCGTAGAATTGCTTTGTTTAAATTTGTGGGATCTAGACAAATTCTTAATTTATTAGGCTTACGTACAATAGTCATTGAATTCACCCAAGGAGTAGGCTCATCCTGTTTGACTATGACCCCTAACTCTAACATGCGTTTTAATTCTTTCTTTACATCATCAATAATTGCCAGTGGGATTCGACGTGGAGGGTCAATGACAGGAATGATACTTTCATCAATGTAAATTTGGGTATTTACTTTAATTAAACCGAGACCTTTAAATACTGTTGAATATTTTCTTACCAATTCTTGTGCTGGCCTGTCACCTTCCACGGTATCTACGACGTTCAGGCGTGCTAGCAATCCTAATTCTACACACGACTGTTTCCCTAGTATGGCACAACCGGCATCTGTGACTTGGAATTTTAACCTGTGACCATTGACATCCAGAGTAACCTCGCCTTGAGGTCGAATTCTATGACCGCCGTATGTCACTAGATGACACCTGGAAGGGCTTAAACAAACATTACGCATTGTGTTGCACATCCTTAATGGTAAAATATTCGCCTCCGACCCAGTGTCTAATTTGAATCGGATTACCTGTCCATGTACCTCAAATGATGAGTACCATAACTCACTGTTCATCACATCACTTGTACACAATGTGCCTACAAACAAGTCAACATCATCGTCGCTCTCCGATTTTGAATGAGATTGTTGATCAGTGTTGTCATTCGCGACGTCAATCTCGTACACAGGTGCGCCTCTCATCGAGTCACGTTGCACTCGACATACCTTGATGAAATGTCCGATCTTATGGCATCCCATGCACTCTTTTCCCCGTGCTGGACACGTCCCCTTGGCATGGCCGTATCCACAACGGCCACATTTGTTACTTGACTCCCGAGTTGCTGGTCGCCCTCGACTTGTTGTTTGGTGTAACCAAGGTGACGCGCCTCTTGATGTCCGTTCGCCTCCACTGTACCTTGTCATGACCGTGTCGACTGGTTGATCCTCCTTTGGCGTGACTTGAGCAGACTTATTTTCGCTTAACCGACATAGTTGAATGCATTCTTCGACTGTGAGGTTGGGCGATTGTAACAGCTTATTGCGTAACGTATTGTCTTTTACACCGCAGACAATCCTGTCACACAGTAACGATGATTCCAGTTGACCGTAGCAACAGTATTCGATCCTGTGTTTTAATTCCCTAATGTAGGAATCCATACATTCATGCGATTGGTTAAATGAGTTAAATTCGTACCGTACGACGGTGATGTTTGTCTTCCCCTCGCAATAATGCGTGAAGGCGGCTATGAGTGGGGCGATCTTGTCTCTTTCAGTGATTTCCGTCGTGAATGTTCTGTATATTTTCTGTGCCTCTGCGCCTGCGACATGCAGAAATACGCAGCATTGCACTTTCTCCGCTTTCGATGAGATACCTGCTGCTATGGCGTAAATTTCATAAGATTGCAACCATTGTCTCCAGTTGATTGCCATTTTCTCATCCAGGTTCAACGGACCTGGAGGTTTCAATCCGTGCAACGCCATTGTTCTTCCTTACAATCTGACACCATGTGAAAGACGTATCAACACCTTGAGTCTTGTTATGTAACTGACTTTATTTACCTTAGTTCTCTCTGACGTCATCCGGTATTACATTGGGTGCGTTCGGGTAGTCACATATCTTACATCTTACACCTTCTGATGATCACTATGCAACATGCACTATGGAAAAGGTCTACAGGTTTGATCTATTTGGACTGCTTTGCAATTTGCGTCACATTCACATAACAACACTCGTGTAACACCTACCCACTCCCTGCGTGGTGACCGAATCGGTAGAGCATGGGCCTCGAGTGGGCCTCGCATGTGGGAGATTGGGAGTTTGGTTCCCACGTCGAGTCAAACCAATGATTTATAAAATTGATACTTGTCGCTTCCTAGCCTGGCATCCAACATTAATAGGATAGGGCAAGGACTGGTTAGCTCAGTGTCAGGATAATGTGACTGAGTGGGATATTGGGTCATGGTGCCAGTGGCCTGATTTCCCAGTGGGGCAGTACTATAAAGCCAATATATGAGTGCGCACTGTTGCAAGTCGCTACCTGTCCTGACATGACCGTCAGTGTTGCCAGGACGTAAAACTCCACTAACCAACCTACCCACTCCCATCATACAGGCGGTGGGATATAATTAAGTAGACAACAGCCAGGAGGCTTGATTGGGAAATCACTAATCACCCCCTAAGTAACTCACCAGTCAATCTTTGTGCCAACCACTACTCTCAGTCTCAGTCAACATAACACAATGCAGCTGCCTTTCTTTTAGGCTTGCAGACAGACATCCAAAGAGCCATCCATACATGCAGAGTGTGTTCATTCTTTTTTTTTCATGCACATGGCTGATCTCGCCATTTCTCGGTCTCTCTCTCCTTTTAAAATTGTATTTAGTGTTATGTTGCATTGATTTCATATAGTCATTTGCCCAGACAAAAATATGGACAGCCTAGAATGAATGAATATATATGTATATATATACACACATATAAACACATACATAACACTGGACGCGGTGGCCTCGCATGTGGGAGATCGGGAGTTTGGTTTCCAGTTGAGTCAAACTAATGACTTATAAAATTGAGACTTGTCACTTCCTAGCCTGGTGCTCGGCATTAATAGGATAGGGCAAGGACTGGTTAGCTCAGTGTCAGGATAATGTGACTGAGTGGGATATTGGGTCATGGTGCCAGCAGCCTGATTTTCCAGTGGGGCAGCACTAGAAAGTTGCCATCAGTGTGCACTGTCACAAGTTGGTACCCATCCTGATACAAGCAATCAACATGTATATTAATCGTCTGGATTAACGAAATATCGGATCGTACACTTGGAACAACGCATATCCTGTCCGCTCTCAAATACAATATTTCGCTGCGACCAGAGCTACATCGAATCTTTACGCCAAAAAGAATCATTCGCTAAAACTCACTTACCCACCATCAACAGAGAGCAGTCATCGACATTTTGGCGCCAATACATCCCTACCATAGTGATACCGGACAATTAGGTGTGGACAAAATAATATCCTGAAAGATTTTCATTGAGATAGTTTGATGGAGCAGACAACATTTCACCATATCCTCAAAGTAAACAATATTTTCTTTTCAGTGCAGACGACAATGCAACCATAGTGATATTGAGCAATTAAGTGTGCACAAAATAATATCCTGAAAAGTTTATATTGAGATAGTTTGACTGAGCAGACAACATTTCACCCCTCCACACAAAGTAAATGATATGTTCTTTTCAGCGCAAAATGACAATGCAACCATAGTGATATTGAACAATTAAGTGTAGACAAAATAATATCCTGAAAAGTTTTCATTGAGATAGTTTGACTGAGCAGACACAATTTCACCATACCCCAAATTAAACTATATTTTCTTGTCAGTGCAGACGACACTACAACCATAGTGATATCAAACAATTAGGTGTGGACAAAATAATATCCTGATAAAGGTTTCATTGAGATATTTTGACTGAGCAGACAACATTTAACCATACCCCGCAAAGTAAACAATATTCTCTTTTCAGCGCAGACGACAATACAAAGTCTACCATAACTAAGTCGGCGTCCTCCCCTGAGCCTTTTCACTCACCTCATACGCCCCCCACCCCCATCCACCCACAGAATACCCCCCCCCCCCCCCCCCGCCGACTCCAGTTGTCCCCTTACCCCCTTACTCCCTCACCCCATCACCCAGATTGACTGGTCCACGCTGCACACGGCATCCCGATAAATTTAGCTTCGCGCGTGATACCGAATTAACACGCAATATGCATTTGGAGCAATCGGAACCCGTGTTTGAGAAATAGGCCGACTGGAAATTGGCTTTCAGCAGCCGGTCTGTGTCCGTCCAGGGTCCAGCCCAGGCCGTGTTGCGCTTATGCCTCCCAGAGGTCGCCCTTTTTTTTTTTTTTCTTGAAGATTTATACTGCCTATCATGGATAAGTCTGAATAGACTTGTTTTCACCATTAGCCAGTTTGGCGATAGAAAGCCTGAGTGTACACTTTTACCGACCCAAGGGATTTTTAACCTCCCACACCACATAGACATGGTATGAGAGCAACTGGCCTTTGATGTGGAAATCCAAATTGGCAGAGGTGGGGGCATGGGGAATCGAACCACTGACCTTCAGATTAGGAGTCCGACCTAGAAAAAAGTCAGACACTCTACCGGAAGTTCACCTGCTTTAGTTTCCCGCCAAAAGTACCGGGGTCACGTGGACTAAGACCGTCATCATCCCGATCTTATAGCCTTCACAGAGGAGGCTCATAGAACAATGTATGCCTTAAGCTTTTGTTTATATATATATATATATATATATATATATCTGATGCCTAACGCATTACGCGAGTATAAAAATACGATACAAATTGTTTCCATTATTGATATTAATTGATGTATTCTGGTGTGCAAGTGACAGTATTTGCACCTCTGGTCGGGTTGGGGGTGGTGGCGCCACCTGGCCTAACAGTGAAAAGGGGTGACCCATAAAGTAGTACACAACATATGGGTGATCATATAGGGAACATTCCCTTTCGCACCTTTATACTCGTATAAGTCTTATACATCACATATATGCTGTATAATCTATTATGGGAATAAAAACAAGGACATTACCACTTATCAGTTCCCTTCTCTATATTAGTTATTATCTATCAAAAATCTACAGGCCAACTGACCTTATACACAATCCTGGCTGGTTACATGCAGTCCAAGCAACTAACCCTACTTGCCTGGTAGTAGAAACCGGGTGCCCAGGTTGCTGAACCAATTCTTTTAACCACAGAATACATCAAAAGGACTTACCCGACAAATAAGCATTCTTAATAATACTTGTATAAATATAGATTTATGCCCCACATAAATAAAAAAAAAAAAATAAAAAAAAATATAGACTGTCTGGTGAGCTTTACAGTGCGTAGTGACCTACACACCGTGGTGACCTACAAAGCATAATGACCTACGCATTGTGTCGTGACCTACATGGTATGATGACCTACACAGTGCGTGCTGACCTGGTTAATCACCACACCCCTGTGTGTGTGGAGAGCAGCTGAATAAGATGAGCAGGTCAATCTAAGATGAGCAGTTCAATGTAAGATGAGCAGCTCAATGTAAGATGAGCAGCTCAATGTAAGATGAGCAACTCAATGCAAGATGAGCAGCTCAATGTAAGATGAGCAGTTCAATGCAAGATGAACAGCTCAATGCAAGATCAGCAGCTCAATGTAAGATTGATTGATTGATTGGTGGTTGCTTTACGCCGTGTCGGCAGCATAGGCCATATCCACGGCGAGAAATGTTTGTTTTTTGTTCAAACCATCGCTTTTACATGTAAAATCAGAAAATCAATTATGTGCCAAGTACACTAATTAAATTAGAAAGCTCACAATCATATATCTGTGGTCAAGATATATGATTCCCATAGAAAAAGAAAAGTTTCATTAATAATTAATAGAATCCATTTAGTAAACTATATAAGGTGGTACAGTCCAGCTGCCCTCAAAAAGGCTAAAATGTTTTCCTGTTTTACCTTAGTAAAAAGGCCATGCATACTGTCTGCAGTGTAGAACCGTTGGCGCAGGGCCAAAAAATCAACGCAACTTAGTAAAAATGTGTTTGAGTGTCAGTGGGGACTGACACCCAATACCAATACCCAATACCAATACCCAATACCAATGTAAGATGAACATCTCAATGTAAGATGAGCAGCTCAATGTAAGATGAGCAGGTCAATGTAAGATGAGATCAATGTAAGATGAGCAGCTCAATGTAAGATGAACAGCTTAATGTAAGATGCGCAGCGCAATGTAAGATGAGCAGCTTAATGTAAAATGAGCAGTTCAATGTAACATGAGCAGCTCAATGTAAGATGAGTAGGTCAATGTAAGATGAGCAGCTTAATGTACGATAAGCAGTTCAATGTAAGATGAGCATCTTAATGTAAGATAAACAGCTCAATGCAAGATGAGCAGCACAATGTACGATGAGCAGCTCAATGTAAGATGAGCGGCTCAATGTAAGATGAGCAGCTCAATTTAAGATGAGCAGCTCAATGTAAGATGAGCGGCTCAATGTAAGATGAGCAGCTCAATTTAAGATGAGCAGCTCAATGTAAAATGAGCAGCGCAATGTAAGATGAGCAGCTCACTGCAAGATGAGCAGTTCAATGCAAGATGAGCAGCTCAATGCGAGATGAGCAGATCAATGTAAGATGAGCAGCTCAATGCAAGATGAGCAGCTCAATGCAAGATGAGCATCTCAATGTACGATGAGCATCTCAATGTAAGATGAGCAGTTCAATGTAAGATGAGCAGCTCAATGTAAGATGAACAGTTCAATGTAAGATGAGCAGCTCAGTGTAAGATGAGCAGCTCAAATGGAAGTGAGAGTGAACAGGCCCTGTCTGTGACAAGCGTCTCGCGCTGCAGACAGGAAGGAGACTGCGGTCCAGAATAGGTGCATTGTCCTCAAGGCTGGGCAGGTCATAGGTTAATTGGCATGACCAGACAGAAGAGACAGTCACAAGAGCAGCTCATGAGCAGACCCTGATCTAAATGTGAGCAGGTCATCGGAGGGATCAGCGAGTCGCTCAGCGATACCCAACCGGCACCCGGTCGAGCTGGGTAGGTCACATCCCTATCACTCAGGTCAATGCCTTATCGCTCAGGTCAATTCCTTATCGCTCAGTTTAATTGGATTGAAAGCTTTTCAGGACGAATTAGGCAACATATCTTAAATTCAAGGCTTTTCAAGGCCTTCACATGGGGCAAATGCAGTTCAAGACTTCTCAAGACTTTCCGGGCCCCGTACGGACACTACTTTGGTGTTTTCTTTAGCACGTAAGGAAATCAGAGAATGCAGATATTCATAGCCGCACCATGATCACGTAATGAGCCCTGAAATGGCACTCAATAACAAATCAATGGATTAAAGAGCAGATAGCTTTACAACCTTGATTCGGTAATTCGCTAAGCTACTTTGACCCCCTCCCCCCTCCCCCCAACCCCCCAACCCCCCCAACCCCCATTACTATGATTCCGGGTCACGGGAAACAAATTATATCATTTCTACATTCTAACACCAGGGCTTTATCGCTATGTAAAATGACCTTGAAATGGGTCATTAGGGTCGCATGAAACCAAGTAGCCAGTAACCAAGAAACCGGGTTGTCACATATACTTTCCAGGCGGATGAAGTAGGGGGAGGGAGGGTGTGTGTGTTAGTAACAGAGAGAACAACTCCACAGGACAGCTTCAGTTTAAGTAACTCTCCTCCTCCTCTCCGCTCTGATAACCGGCAACACGGGCAGTCCGCGCGCATGCGTGCCGCGAGCATGCGCGCCTTGCCCAACTTGGACTAGGCTCTTCCTTGTGTTGGGCTGCGTTCCTTGCAACTTCGAAAGTGGAGGGTGGATTTGTGTGTATGGTGGTGGGATGTGGTGTGGTGTGATGGGCTTAGTGATTTTTGGGTGGTGGTTATTTGGTAAGACGAATAATGGGCATGGGACTTGTGTGAGTGTGGGTGTGGGTGTGGGTATGGTGTGGTGTGGGGTGTGGTGTGGTGGTGTGTGGTGTGGTGGGGTGTGGTGTGTGGTGTGGGGTGGGGAGGGGCGGGGAGGAGGGAGGGGCTTAGTGATTTTTGGGTGGTGGTTATTTGGAAAGACTAAGGGGAGTGAGGGGAGTGTGTATGGTGGGTGTGAGGTGTGGGATTTGGGGTGTGGGGTGTGGGGTGTGGGGTGTGGGGTGTGGGGTGTGGGGTGTGGGGTGTGGGGTGTGAGGTGGAGGGTATGGGGTGGAGGGAGGGGATTAGTGACTTTTGGATGGTGGTTATTTGGTAAGACTATATGGGTGTGGTGTGTGTGTGGTGTGGGGTATGGTGGGTGAGGGTATGGTGGGTGTGGTTGTGGTGGGTGTGGGTATGGGGGTGTGGGTATGGTGGGTGTGGGTGTGGTGGGTGTGGGTATGGTGGGTGTGGGTGTGGTGGGTGTGGGTGTGGTGGGTGTGGGCGCGGTTTGTCGGGTTGGGGGAGGTGCTTAGTGGCTTTTGGGTGGTGGTTATTTGGTAAGCCTAATGGGCGTGGAAATGGTGGGTGTGGGTGGGATGTGGGTGGGGGTGTGGTGGGTGTGGATGTGGGGTGTCGGGTGGAGGGAGGGATTAGTGACGTTTGGGTGGTGGTTATTTGGTAAGACTAATGGGTGTGGGTATGGTGGGTGTGGGTGGTCAGCCCCCTCCCCCTCCCTCCCCTCCCCTCCACACACACACCTCCCCCTTCCTCCTGTACACACACACACGCACCTCCTCCTACCCCACTCTCTCGGCCTGCCTTAACGTCGCCCCCAGAGGGCGCCCCTTGATTAATTTGTAAACATCAGTGGCCGCGGACTATCTCCGCCAGGGGAGCTCTCAGGGCTGATAGTATCGCTGACCTTTGCTGGTTCCAGTCATAGGTCTTGTCCGCAGCACCGGACAAACGCCACCAGGGCCGGCAACCAGTGGTGCGCGCAGGGGGAGGGGGTGGGCAGGGGGGGAGGGGGAGAAGGGGGTGGGGGAGGGAGGGGTGGGGGAGGGGGGAGGGGGCGTGTGTGGATGGTGTTCGGTGTGGTTGGGTATGTGGGGGTTAGAGGGATGTGTGGTGTGTGAGATGGGTGTGTGTGATGGGTGTGGTGGGTGTGGGTGTGGTGGGTGTGGGAGTGGTGGGTATGGGTGTGTGTGATGGGTGTGGGTGTGGTGGGTGTGGTAGGTGTGGGTGTGTGGTGCGTGTGGGTGTGTGGTGGGTGGTGGATGTGGTGCGTGATGGGTGTGGGTGTGTGGTGTGTGTGGGTGTGTGGTTGGTGTGGGTGTGTGGTTGGTATGGGTCTGTGGTGGGTGTGTGGTTGACGTGGGTGTGTGTGGGTATGTGGTGGATGTGGGTGTGTGGTGGATGTGGGGGTATGGTGGATATTGTGGTGGTTGTGGTGGGTGTGTAGGTGTGTGGGTATGTAGGTGTGTGGCTGTGTGTGTTGGTGTGTGTGGGGGGATGTGTGTTGGTGTGTGTGTGGGTGGGTGGGTGGGTGGGTATGTGTGTGGGTGTGTGGGTATGTGGCTGGTGTGTGTGGGTGTGTTGGTGTGGTGGTGTGTTGGTGTGTGATGTATGGTGTGTGGTGTGGTGGCGGTGGGTGGGGGTGGGTGTGGTGTGTGATGTGTGGTGTGTGGTGTGGTGATGAGGTGTGGGTGAGTGTGTGTGTGGGT
This sequence comes from Branchipolynoe longqiensis, assembly GCA_030323885.1. Classification (NCBI taxonomy): domain Eukaryota; kingdom Metazoa; phylum Annelida; class Polychaeta; order Phyllodocida; family Polynoidae; genus Branchipolynoe; species Branchipolynoe longqiensis. The sequence goes on along the minus strand of CM059190.1, from coordinate 94,898,171 downwards.
GAGTGTGTGTGTGGGTGTGTGGGTGTGTCGGTGTGTGGGTGGTGTGTGGGTGTGTGAATGTGTGGATGTGTGAGTGTGGGGGTGGTGTGGGGGTGGTGTGGGTGTGGGGGGTGGGGTGGGTGGGTGTGGGTGTGGTGGGTGTGTGGTGGGGTGTGGTGGTGTGTGGGTGGTGTGTGGGTGGGGTGTGGGGGTGGTGTGGGGGTGTGGTGGTGGTGTGGGGGTGGGGGGTGGGTGGGTGTGTGGGGTGGGGTGTGGGGTGGGGGGTGGGGTGGGTGGGTTGGGGGGTGGGTGTGGGGGTGGGGTGTGGGTGGGGGTGGGTGTTGGGTGTGTGGGTGTGGTGGGGGTGTGGTGGGTGGGGGTGGGTGTGGGGGTGGGGTGTGGTGGTGGGGTGGTGGGTGGGGTGGGGGTGGGGGTTGTGGGTGTGTGGGGGTGGGGGTGTGGGGTGTGGGGGTGGTGGGGTGTGGGGTGGGGGTGTGGGGGTGTGGGTGTGGGGGTGTGGGGTGTGGGGTGGTGGGGTGTGAGGGTGTGGGGTGGGGGGGTGTGGGTGTGTGGTGTGGGGGTGGGTGTGGGGGTGGGGTGGTGTGGGTGTGGGGGTGTGGGTGTGTGGGGTGGTGGGGTGTGTGGGTGTGGGGTGTGGGGTGTGGGTGGGGTGGGGTGTGGGTTGGGGTGGTGTGTGGTGTGGGTGTGTGGGTGGTGTGTGTGTGTGAGGGGTGTGATGGTGTGTGGGCGTGAGGGTGTGGGGTGTGAGGGTGTGAGGGTGTGAGGGTGTGAGGGTGTGAGGGTGTGGGGGTGTGAGGGTGTGAGGGTGTGAGGGTGCGTGGTGTGTGGTGTGAGGGTGTGAGGGTGCGTGGTGTGTGGTGTGTGGTGTGTGGTATGAGGGTGTGTGACTTGTGCATGATGTGTGGTGTGTGGTGTGTGGTGTGTGATGAGCGTGTGGGTGAGTGGGCGTGAGGGTGTGAGGGTGTGAGGGTGTGAGGGTGTGAGGGTGTGAGGGTGTGTGGGTGTGAGGGTGTGAGGGTGTGAGGGTGCATGGTGTGTGGTGTGTGGTGCGTGGTGTGTGGTGTGTGGTATGAGGGTGTGTGACTTGTGCATGATGTGTGGTGTGTGGTGTGTGGTGTGTGGTGTGTGATGAGCGTGTGGGTGAGTGGGGAAGGAGTGGGTGGGGAGTGAAGCGACTGGACGGAACTTCTGCCTGCCTTTATAATGCCGAGCTTTAACTAGGTCGACTTGCCCTGACGAGACAGACTGTCGGCTGACAATTCGTTTCGGTTCATCAAGTCTCACTAGTCTGAGAGTGATGCTCAAGGCCCTTTTGATATCAAGCTGCGGGAGGTAAAAAAGTCACCATTTCTTCACGGGGAGAAATGGTGACCTTTTGACCTCCCCCAGCGTGGAGCATACTAAGTGGCCGCAACTATCTCTGTTCAGAAGTAAAGCTGTTTTCTTTTGACTTTAGTTTAAAGTTTAAAAGATCTAAGGACTTGATTGTCACATGAATCTTCTACATGAATATTCGCAATATTGTAACAAAGTATTAACATTCTAGAAAT